>JAVTVY010018113.1:0-75418 GCA_036873755.1 Hanleya hanleyi
CGCTTGTGGACTAGGGTTCGGAGACCTGTCTTATGCTTGGCCAACTTGGTCTTCTGAGCCGGAGTCAGTGGTACGTTGCCTTTAACAGGTTGTACCCGATCTCGCACAGACAGCGTACAAGGTCAGGGTCCGCACCGCGTACAATGGTTCGGACTAACTCGGGTGGGGCCGTCTTCAATACACGGAGCGTGGGAGCGTGCTTCCGTACTCGCGCAGACATCCTGTACAACTAACGCTAGAACCCACAACGCTGCCCTTTTTATCCACCTCACAGACAAAGTCAACCCTGCTGTGGTATTCATTCTTTTTATTATTCCCCATCATCAAACACACACAAACCCCAGCTGGAGGCGCCACTGTGGGTGTGTTTACATTATTTTTGCATGTACACGTGGTGGGTCTCTCCGGGAAAGATGTCGGTCCGTAGTCGAAGGTGGTCGGGGGTGGCTTGCTTGAGGTCGAAGAGCATATACCCGTGCTGAGGGGTTGTGGCATCTTTGAAGGCTTCCAACGCAAACTGTGTGCGGCCGGGAAACATCTGTCTCGCCAGGTGCAGCAGTTGAGTGGTATCTCTCGGGTTTTTGAAGACCACCAGGTAGTGGGCATTTAAGCTGATATTCCGATGTTCTTTGTTTTTACTGAACAGATTCTGCACAATGTAGATGATGCTGAGCCGTCGATGATGGCTGCCTTTTGTAAAGAGTTGGGTCACCCGTGCATCCGTCTCCTCCATGAGATCATCCAGAACCACCAAGGTGTCGGGTTCCAAATCGGCCAGGTTGGGTAGGCCTTCCACGAACGTGATGTGGGGCATTGCTGCATACGCTTCCTGCCATTCTCCGTAACACCACACGACTCGGGCAATGGGTGGGGTGATCATGCTGTCGGCGTGTTGAAGGAGCTTCCGGACGAAGTGCGTTTTGCCGGAGCCCGTCGGTCCTGCGATGACGCAAGTGAAGGGATGCTGCCACCGAGGGTCCATGGTTTGAGGTGTATCCGTTGTCGTGGTAACACGCTCTTGTAAATTTCGTACGAGTGAACTGGAGTGGTGGTGGGTACAACGTCGGTCGTCGTTGTCTGTTCACGTTCAGAGATGGTGCTGGGGGTGGGTACAACGTGGGTGGTCGGTTCACTGTGAGGGATGAAATCCGGTGGGTCTTGAGACGTAGTAGGTGTACTTGGTGTAGGTGTAGAGCTCGACGTGGCTTGTACGCGGGGTGTGGTGGTGGTGGTGGTGGTGGTGGTGACTGGGCTCGATACGACTGGTGCTCTCTGTAGACCCGTTTCGCTGGTGCCTGGTGTTCTCAGTTGGTTAAGTAACGTGCTGACATAGGCTACGTCGTAAAACACACCTCCGTACAACACACTCAGCAGGGTTAGCAATAGCACCCCAAAGACCACTTGCGCTTTGCGCGTTTTGCGAGACGCTGTCTTCAGAGGCAGCTGCTGTTGGTCCATAGCACTGTGGTCGGATGTGGAATGAAGGAGGACGGCAGTGGTGTCTGGTTTTATAGTCGTTTCACCTGGTTGGCCGCGACCCAGGAATTGAAGGAACTGGGCCAGCCTTGCCATTTCACGAAATGAAACAGTTTGCCACGTCGACGTTCCGTTTTCAAAATCTGCTCCACCGTGTAGTAGTCTTGCTGTGTTTTTACAACAGGCTGTAATTCCGTGTCGTAAAACGTCCCCAGCAACGTTTCCCCTTGGAGATCTTCCAGTTCATAGACTCGCCGCTGTCGGGGTAGGCGCCGTTTAATCAGGAAGTGCTCATCGCTCCAGTTGGGCAAGTAACTTTTCTCGAACTTGCCCTTGACTTTACTGATCCGTACAGGGTCCCCGACCTTGTACACCGCCTTCGTCGTTCGCTGCGATGGCCTGGGGTACAAGACACGCCGGACTTGGGCTTCATTGCGTTGGGTCACGGTAATGGGGGCTCTCTCTATACTTCGATGATAGGCTCGATTGTAACCCTTCACCAGTTTCGGGAGAACATCGATGTACCGCCTTGTATTCTTATAGGTGAAATATTTATACATGCGGCCTTTGAATGTCCTGTTGAACCTCTCCACCACGGAAGCCTTGGTCTCGTTGTACGTATGGAAGAAAAACACCTTCTGTTTCTTGAGAAAGGCTTGGAACGGTCTGTTGAGGAATTCCGTGCCTTCGTCGGTTTGCAAATACAAAGGTTTGCGCCCGGTCTTGAAGATGTCTTTGAACGCCGCTATGAGATTTGCCCCCGTTTTCGTCCGGATGGGTACCACCCACGCATACTTGGATAGGATATCGATGCACGTCAAGATATACCGATTCTCATCGTTGTGTTTGGCAAAGGCGCTCATATCCACCAAATCCGCTTGCCACTGGGCATCTATTCCTCCCACGATGACCCGGTTCCGTAGAAAATGGCGACGGACAGATCGATGTAAGGTATAGGTGTCTTGTCTTCTTAACCAATCTCGGACTTGGGCACGTTGTACCCCCTGGGGTTTGGCCGCTCGATAGAGAGCCGACAATGCACTATAGGCTGCCGGACTGTCGGGACTGTAGTATAAGTTATCCAACACCTTCTCCCAGCGCTTCATGGTGACAAAATGATGATGGACCCTGGCTCTATCGTTTATTTATAACGGGTATATCTTGGGCCGGAGTTTCTTTCTGATTTTCTTCGTGGACTTCCACAGTGGCCATGGTCAATGACCAGTCCAACTCGTCTGATGACCGCTTGATAAGCACTTCATCCACATCCACCACGGCATCTTCCAATGCAGACCATAGATCAGGGTGAAGGGTAAAATGCACTGTACCTCCATCTAGCCGAGCCAATTGAGCAAAGAAAGGGCCGCGTCGAATGTACACATCGTGACACAAGTGGATGAGGTCGCCGTCCAGTTCACCAGACAACACCCGTTTGAATTTGGTCCAGCCCTCCCGGGACAGACGAATGTGAGCCGGGCACGGTTGTGTAGGGTCCGTGTCTCCCACCACCTCCTCCATGATATCGACCTTATCCGCATACACGTGCAGGAAAACCTCGGGGGTCAAGCTGAAATACGCCAGTACTATATGCTCCGTCATGGTCAGTACGTGAATGGTACCAGATTTCACTGTCTCCCGTATTTATAGGGAGAACCCCGTGAGATCAAAGGATCAGGTGGTCATGTCATTGGGCTGACTGAGTCTAGCCGGGTAATCAATGGCATCGTCGTCGGGTTCATGTAGTTGTTCATGGGGTTCAGCCATTGGCCCCGCGGCTTCATCACGGATTTTTTTCTTCTTCTTCATCGTTCTGGCCCGTCATGTGTGTGTGTGGGTGGCTTCATGAGGTGACACTGTCATTCCAGCCTCTGCGCATTCTATACATATAGTATTTTCTCCATCCGCTTTTTTTTCATTAGGTTCATCTAGTGCGTGTTCGATAGCATGAGCCCATGCCAATTGGTGGGGTGATCGATCGTCGGGTATAAATAACTGGTCCACCAGAGGGCCTATTTTCTCCAAGGCTGACCACAGAGAGGGAGTTAGGAGGAAACTTCGAGCCGGCTCTTGGTAGCGTCCCACCCGTGGGTAGAGCGCAGTATGGTATACGTAGTTGGCCTTGTCCAGGTGGATCAGGTGTCCGTCTAACTCTCCGCTCAACACCCGTTTAAACTTAGTCCACCCATCACGCTGTAGTGTCACCGTATTCGATAAAGTCTCAGGGGACGCCCTCCAATCCCCGCCACTATCTTCCACCAGAGTCACATAATCTTCATAAACGTATAATCCCACCTGGTAAGGTGTAAGGGGGAGGATGGCTCGTAGGACGGATGACATGCTTGGTCCAAATGTCGAACGGTGAATGACACACACTCTGTCTGACCCTGGTATTTATAGTGTCAATACCACAGCGCCAGGGTGAATAGGGCACAGACTAGTATGAGGCCAACCAGCCGGTGCTGGTTGCGGCGTGAGCGCTCGTGGTCCATAGCCCGAGCATCAAGGATGGCTGTCATAGTCCAGTAGTGGTGAGTGATGGCACGCCTCTCCATCGAGTGCACTCTGTGGAGGACCGCTTCTGTGAACTCGTTCAGGATCTGGCGTCGTCCCTCGTTGTCGTCGCCATCTGCAAACATGGACCGGACCACTGCTCGGTAACCCGTGAATGAATTCACCACGGTGGCATACTGTAAAATGCGAGTCGCATGGGGCTGGGTCTCCGCCATGGCTCTGTAGAAATGAAGGTGTGGGATCCAGAGGGACGTGTTTTATAGACCAGATGTAGCTCTACGGGTATAGTCCGTGATACGTACTATTCTGATGGGTTAGTCCAAAAAAAGGGAGCAACAACAACAACACAGATTACAGATCAATCCTTTTATTATGCGTGAACAACATAGAAATGCATGTACTGACCTGTCTGTGGGAGGTTTCCCACAATGGCGTTCACCTTCGCGTCTTTTCGTGTACGTCCGTGTCTTTTCGTTAAAGTCCGTGTATCTTCGGTAAAGTACGTAGGCATTGGGCAAGGAAGCTTTTTCCCGAGACCGAATCACCGCCAGACATGACTGCATCACCGCGGATGAATACATTCTTGCACTCACTCACACCTCGCAACATTGTCTCATTGGACATTGGACCGTCTGACCTGGAGGTGACCCTTTGACCTTTTGACCCGCGTCCGCGCGCGCACTGCCGGGGATGACGCGCACTTCCGGAGAACTCGCGCGCGCGCTCGCGCTGCGGGGCGCTGGGGCGGGGCGGGAAAACACAAAACACACCGGCGATTGAACATACGGACGTCTAAGAGGAAACATTAGGAACTCTTCTATGTTTGGAGGTAGTTTTTAGTGAAAAACCCGGAAGTGACGTCATACAGGGTCCAGTTTTCGACACTGAGTGACCACATCCGACAAAATGGCCAGTTTTCGACACCGGATGTGCCGCCATCTTGAACATACGTGCCGCCATCTTGGATATGTCCCATAATGCACCGGGTCAAAATACTCGCTTCTGATTGGACGAGAGCTCTGGGACGGATTTGAAATACTCGCTTCTGATTGGACATGCATCTGCGCATGCGCAGAATGATATTCCTACCGCACACCCAACCCATCAGATGCCCCTTCACGAATGCTTCACTTAGATACCTCACTCGACCCCATTGGTGCATTAGGGGCTCCCCTACATCCCAACACGGCTATTTTCATACACTTGGGCCACCGCGCATGCGCAGAATGCCGATAGTTCAACCCCACACCCAGCCCATCAGATGCCCCTTCACATAAGCTTCACTTTGATACCTCACTCGACCCCATTGGTCCATTAGGGGCTGCCCTAGCTCCCAACACGGCTATTTCCATACCCTTGGGCCACCGCGCATGCGCAGAATGCCGATAGTTCAACCCCATATCCAGCCCATCAGATGCCCCTTCACGAATGCTTCACTTTGATTCCTCACTCGACCCCATTGGTCCATTACGGGCTCCCCTAGCTCCAACACGGCTATTTCCATACCCTTGGGCCACCACGCATGCGCAGAATGCCGATAGTTCAACCCCACACCCAGCCCATCAGATGCCCCTTCACGAATGCTTCACTTTGATACCTCATACTACTCCATTGGCCCATTAGGGACTCCCCTAGCTCCAAAACCGCTATTTCCATACCCTTGGGCCACCGCGCATGCGCAGAATGCCGATATTTCAACCCCACACCCAGCCCATCAGATGCCCCTTCACGAATGCTTCACATCGATACCTCACTCGACCCCACTGGACCAGTAGTCAATCTCCTAGCTCCAAAAAGGCTATTTTCATACCCTTTGGCCTCCGCGCATGCGCAGAATGCCGATAGTTCAACCCCGCGCCCAGCCCATCAGATGCCCCTTCACCTAACCTTCAATTTGATACCTCACTCGACCCCATCGGACCCTTAGGGGCTCCCCTAGCTCCAAAAAGGCTATTTTCATACCCTTCGGCCGCCGCGCATGCGCAGAATGACGATATTTCAACCCCACACCCAGCCCATTAGATGCTCCTTCACCTAACCTTCACTTTGATACCTCACTCGACCCCATCGGACCATTTTATCTAGGGACTACTTTTTCTCCGCGGAAGCTTTTTCCCGAGACCGAATCACCGCCAAAACCACGGCCAAACCGCATCACCGCGCATGAATACATTTTTTTTTTTTTTTTTTTGCCGGAACTTTTTTTTTGCCCGAACATGCCCGAACATGCCCGAACCACGCCGCCATCTTGCTTTACAACAGGGCCGACACCCACCATCTTGCTTTACAACAGGGACGACACCTCAACCAATCAAATTCAACCTCACACTTACAATTCAACCAATCAAAAGCCTCGTTACAAACCATACAGTTGTGACGTCATAGTTACATCCGGGTGAAAAGGGGCTTTAGTTGCTCGTTATACACTACTTTGGTCTTAACTCATGGCCGTAGACAAGGGGGGTATGGCGGGGCTATAGCCTCCCCCCCCCCCACCACAAGTATTTACAAGACAAAAAAAATAGACGTGTTTGTGAAACATATATTCCTCACTGCGTGTTTGTCAGAGGGGAATGTGGTCAAGCAGAGGAAACGAGGCATGTTTGTGCATATAAATTCCCTCCAAAATATACAAAACACGCCCTTACAAAAAAATCTTATAGGATCCTATAAGATAAAATCGTATAGGATCCTATAAGATTTTGGCCCAAAATCCTATAAGATTTTTTAATAGGATCCTATAAGATTAAAATCCTATAAGATTGAAATCCTATAGGATTTTTTAATAGGATCCTAGAAATCAGGATCCTATAAGATTAAAATCCTATAAGATTGAAATCCTATAGGATTTTTTAATAGGATAAAAATCTTATAGGATTTTTTAATAGGATCCTATAAAATTTAGTTATGGAATGGATTCTTAGAAATCTTCAGGATATAAAGTTTCTATAGGAATATTTGGATGAGTGATATAGGTCATCTTTTATAGTAACTCCATGAAATACAAAATGCCCCTGTGCTGTAAAATAGTAAATACATCAGAAAATGTATTAGCATAAACATTGCTTGTTTTGGATGTAGCACAGCTATGTTAAAGATAATCTGGTAAATAACTAATGCATAGAAAGAAGAACAAACAAATACATATAATAAATATTTCTTTATTATGTACATGTGCACTTTTGAGATATAAACACAGGAACATATGAGGGCATCATAATCTCTCCATCAGTTTTCCGTACAATTTCTGCTCGCCATTGAGTTTCGACTTCATTGCTTCCCGAATGACTTTCACGGAACTTGGGAATTTCGTCAGGCAGTAGTCTGTAAGAGAATGAAATAATTTGCAGTTAGCCACTGAATTTCAATATATTCAATCACAACATTTCAAACTATAAGCTATCAAAAACATGGTCATTGAACTTGGGATTAATTATCAGATGTTTGGAATATTTATGAAGAAAAGTTTTTACCTTGGATGGTTTGATATTTTCTTGGTCAATTGCAGGCTTAGCCTCTACCTCTCTTGTCACATTGGGTTTCATCCCTGTCAAAGTATGGGAGGCCATTTCATTCCTCACGAACAATGCACTCATTAGGTCCATGGTCATCTTTCTCGGATGAAATAAAAGATACAAAATGTGTACTGACAATTGGATTGATAATATTCAGTCAGAATGTTAATAGTCATAAATTGCAGAATCATGTTGACAAAGGATCAAATCTCATTGAATTATTATTTACTAAGATTAATTACATTAAATGATTATTTACAAGTGATCGCTTGTTACCCATTAAAAGTCAGTGTCATTTAATATGCATTTTAATGGTTAGCAAACTTGCAAAAAAACAAATTTAAAATCTTACCAGTAAATATAGATGAGACAATTAATGAGAAATCTTCTCAATGGTCAAAATAATTAATTATTTGATAATAGCCTAGGGATTTAGCTGAATAGTCATGATAGTTGAATTTATACTTACATCATATCTGACTCGTCATAAACAGGTACGTGCCACTGGAAGGTTTCCTTGTCGCTGCTTTTTTAACTTCTCGAGGATGTTGTTTGGCTCATTCTTCCGGGCATCACAAACTGTCTTGCTCATCTTCTTTGTAGGCTCTCTGATCTCCTGTGGGGAAAACAATTATTACCATATCATATCGCGATTTATTTCGAAAATAAACTCAACAATTTTCAAATCAATTGTGTACTAACTTTAAATATTGAAATAAGCAATGTGAAAATGCAATGCAATGCGTAACCAAACAACCTGGAAATTCTAATAAATGACGTTTGACTTCGTTCAGATAATGTGTATGAAAGAATGTACAGTACATGATACCCCCCCCCCCCACCATCACAATTGAAAAGTACATAAATGGGGTACAACATGTATTAAAGTTTAGGCAACAATACCAATTTACGTTTATATTGATATGTAAGAGGAATACGATGGAGTGTTGAATGGAGTGAACAATTAATGGACGATACTAACCACAATTTGTAGCATCATATAGATCAGCCCTTAGCTCGACAAATTAAAGCATCCAAAGTTCGGGTTGTCAGGAATAGTACACACTACCCAGAACTGGGCAAAGCTGTGTTGTAAGTGTATTTGTATTCCTTCGCCAGAGTCCACAGTGAAGCTGTGAACGTCCAAATAAAAACATCATTGATAAACTGTTCATTATGGTGGGGTGAGGAGAGATGCAGTTTGACAGGACAGGAAGCTCAGACCGTGAAACTGACAGTATGAAATAAAAGCCAGGACTTGAAAGAATCACAAATCAACTGTTACCAATTCATTCATATGTTATGCCAATTTTGTCATGTAAACATCTGAAATGGCTTGACTATTGAAGGTAGAAGGTATACCAGTACAGGAAATGACACAATGAGATTGTAAAAACACCCCCTTCTGGGTTTCTCACATTGAACTGTGCAAAGAGTCACCCAGCATGGTTAATCCCTTACACAATGGACCACTAAGACAAACTGGTCTATTCTTGTGAGGTTGACCGGTTATTTTAATTAACAAAATATACATGTCTGTTCAGCTGAAATATATGTTAGACAGCATTTTATTCTAAGGTTAATTACACTGGGCTTAATAAAAGTACATGCCTTACTATCCTACCCATGAGATTAGAGAAAACGAGAAAATCAACCAACAAGCCCTTTTTTTCATAAATCGGTGAGATAAATAAATCTTTCCAAGGCAGTATAATGTTTTGGTTGTTGTATTTACAGTGTAATATACAAACCTGACAAAGTTACTTATATAACTAAAATATATTTTAAACTAGTCCAACATATTCCAGACTTAACAAATGGAGACTTTTGAATGCTAATTTAGCCTACAATTTGCAAAAGGTACTTACCATCAATCTGAGTCCGTTCCATCAGCCATATATAATCGGAAATATGACTTTTACTGCCCTCAAATCAGTCAGCTATTAATAAAATAACTGCAAAAAAATCTTTCTTGTCTCTGTGCAGCGCCACCTAGTGTGAACAAGCAGAGTTATCTCCCCTCTATTTGAAGTAGAGAGATTTTGTAAATACCATTTAGATTGAGAAACCATTTGAACTGATCAGAAGTTTATTCATTCATGAGAATCTTCAAGGATTTGAATGATAACAAAACATATTTCATAATGAAATGATGACAATCAAGGTTTAAGGGATGTCTGCTGGTGATTTTTTCTTGGCAGCAGTTTTTGCCAGTTTGAGTTAGATTAAGCGACAGGGATTTCCTTTAAAAGTCTTCTAGCTGAGAATTTTGTGCAGCAACATTCATCCAATTTGATAAATTTTGAAAGACATTGTGATTGTCTCCAAATAGTTAGAATATAGGAAAAAGTTAAATACTATTTATGTAATATTTTTGTGAATAGGATTCAAAACCTGGGCTATTCCCTTTGTTTTCTAGGTTATCAAATGGAGCATGGGTCCGTCTCTTTAACAGTGTCAACAGCTAAACAATGCACACCGACCTATATTCCTCATATTACACAATTATGAATGCAGCAACACACATTATTCGAAGAGTTAATTACGGACATCCTTAATTCAATTTTAAATAAAACTTTAATTCCAAACAATCAAATATTCAAAACTTCATAGATTTATTCCAATTTTAATAAATTTCAGATGAAGATTAATAGTGAATTCGATTTGAGTTAGAATATTTAAATTTAGTTTTCAGTGACCTTGCATTTGTTTGGATATCGAACTATGATGGATGGCAATTAGGTTTTTTGTCAATTTTTATTAGCATTTCCTAAGTGACATTTCAAAATACTTCACAGTCAAATATCAGCATAACGATAGAATATTCACACAATATGAAAATAAAATTAATCCTTCAATTCAATTGTAATATAGTATAGCTATTGAAAATATTAATCATGAGTTTGTATTAAATTCAAGTTAAAATTTAAGATGAATTTCATATGAAACTACCAAAATTGATATTTGATGCCTCATGAGCAGCAGATTGGAGATTTGTGGTACAAAATCTCTCTCTCCAACTGCGAGCAGCCAAATATGGAGAACATTACTTGGGTGTTGTGAACTGATATTGCATCGTATATGATCATATAAAATTGCAAATCCTATAAGATCTGGATCATATAGGGTATAAAATACTACTTGTGTTGTGGTTATTCACAGATCTGTCCTGATTAAGCAAAAACGCATTTTAGATATATTTGTCTTGGCTCAAGACCGCATAAACATCACTCTCTAAAAACATTAAATTATTTTTTCCCAAGAAGAGTGGAAATTGATCCCACTCAAGTTGAATGAAGTCCAGTATCAAGTTGGGTGGATTTTGCCTATTAAGTCAATAAATCGCTGAAGTGGTGGGCAAAATAATGTTTGAGTGAAATTACATTCAATTACTTCAGTGAAACACACTTAATTTGTGTGAAATAATTCACTAAAATACTTGAGCGGGATCAATTTCCACTCTTCTTAATATCATTAATACAATTGATCCTATGGAGTGTCATATTAAATCCAATAGGATTATTATATTTCTATCCTATTAAATCCAGTAGGATTTTTTAGAATCTTATAGGATTTTTTTAGAATCTTATAAGACTTTTCAGAATCTTATAGGATTTTTTTAATCTTATAGGATTTCTTAGAATCTTATAAGATTTTCTCAGAATCTTATAGGATTTTTCAGAATCTTATAGGATTTTTCAGAATCTTATAGGATTTTTTAGAATCTTATAGGATTTTTTAGAATCTTATAAGATTTCGAATAATCTTATAGGATTTTTCAGAATCTTATAGGATCCTATAAGATTTTTTTGTAAGGGCGTATTCCCTCCAAAAACACAATCTGGCTGTGTCGCTGAGCTAATTAGTTTGCACAAGGTATTTTTTGTGTTGACCAAGTTTGAGGTTTAATAACCCGGGAAAGAAAATACCCACACACAGAACAAGAAAAGATTAAAAAAAAAATGGTTACAACGTGTGCGTTTTAATGTTGAGTTTTATTCACTGGAAAAGGCCAAGAACGCATCACCAGCCATCTGGGATCCTGGACCATTTAAAAGCTATAAGATAATGCAGGATAATCATCATTCATTTACGCCGACATTTTTTGCATCGATAGTGACAGGTATCATTCATGAAATGGCGGCCTCACAATACGATCCACATCGCAATAGCTGCTCCCTAAGCATGCGCAGCTCGATTTTGTCCTAAAATGCCGGAAGGCGACGGGAAGGATGACGTCGTCAACGACGTCGCGTTTAAACAGGGCGACGTCGCGTCGCGTTCTATCTCTCAACATTATAAGAACGCCACGAGAAGGGCGACGTCGCGGGCAACGTCGCCCATCGCGTCGCGTTGATAAAAGCAACGCGCGACGTCATGGGCGACGTCGCGTTTAAAAAGGGCGATAATTATAATGTTGAGAGATAGAACGCGACGCGACATCGCCCTGTTTAAACGCGACGTCGACGTCGCGGGCGACGTCACCCTTCCCGTCGCCTTTTAATATGTTATGATGTCACTTTCGACGTTGTGCCGTTCGAGTGGGAATCATATCCGAAAATCTGACTGGTGGTATGGTATTATTCCCCAGTGAGGTGGTCGAGCATTGACTGGTATATTGGTGGAGATTATCTGTGTTAATCTGTGTTTAATTTATATTGAGATCATATTGAGTTTACAGGGGACATGCTTGGATAGACACCTCCAGATCGCTGTCCCTGACTGTACCGGCTTTAGGACAATCTGATTACACAAGTACCCACATCAAAGATAAAAAGAAGTCATATGGATTCATTGAGGCCTGGTCAGTTCTATTTTAATCGTAAGTGCTTTGCCCCATGTTACGGGTCAGTGAGAAGGCCATGGAACTGTCAGGAGAGATGTATTTATTGCTGTAAGTGTGGGCATGCATTAGCTCCTACCCTAATAACCAATCAGTGATGGGGTACGACTATCAGTTCTTCCCTTTATATACATTCCATGCTCCATGCTGGCCGGCTTTCTCGAGATCATTACAACTCCCCTTCCGCTTCATTCTTTTTCACTCAAACGCTGACGTGTATACTCAGATGGAGAAGTGTATCTCCCGTACTGTATTTCTATTCTCATACCCGTATATTCATGTATTTTATTAGTATTGGTTGGCGTATGATATATCCTGTCGTTTTGAATCGCGGCGGCTATTAAACATATTCCCTACATCACCCAAACCACCGTAGTTGTTTTTTTTTTATTGATTTAGTGTTATTGTCCGCTTCTTTGAGTGGAACATATTACGTCATTTGTCAGTAGATGGCTATACCAGTAGGCATAAATTAATTTATCAAACAACAGGACGAGAAGGGAGCAGGCATTAAGGTTTAGGCCTATTTTCACCTTCCGCCATATTAATGATATCATCAAATGATTTGTTGATATCAGCAAATCAGTTGATTTGATGATATCTGCAAATGATTTGATGATATCTGCAAATGATTTGCTGACATCATCAAATGATTTGTTGATATCACTAAATCATTCACAGATATCAGCAAATATCAGCAAATCATTTGATGATATTAGCAAATCAAATGATGATATCAGCAAATCATTTGTTCCATCCAGGAACATCAGGAAACGACATTTCTCAAAACTTCAAATATCTTCAGCTGGTTTCCCCTCCCAGGCCTGGACAGGTCCCAAAAAGCCCAGGCCAGACAGGGTTAACTGTAGTCAAGTTTACTTTAATATCTTAATTGTCCCAGAAAATCCATCGTCGTTTGAGATCTCAGTAGTTCAGTTCCCAGGTCCAGCCTCGGATCACGCCGTAGTTCACCAACAAATCACCAGAGCTATAATTGTCACATATTATATGGCAGTCGGTAACACCTTGAATATACATGTCTGGAATAGTACAGAAGTTAGTATATTGTATATGTAATCGGACATCATTAGTATTAGTGAACAAGCGCTGGATGAGCGCAAAGACCGCCGTCGAGGCAACAGGGTCCGTAGGGGAATACATCACTGAATACCATAGGGCCGGATGCCAAGCTCAATTTTGCATTTGTTGGACGTTAACTTCACCAATGGTAATTAACCTGAGATTGAGGGTTCCCCACTAGCATGTCCAGCTAGGGATGTGGAAGTCCCATTTCCCGCAAATAATTTTTGTTTGATTTCACGTGCTTGAAATATTGGGGTGTGGAATAGAGTATATTGATGGAAAACCTGGAATACTGCTTGAGACATTCGGCCCCTTTCCACCCACACCTCCCCCTGAGAGAACGCCCCCACCCAAATCAACACGTTAGCGGCAGAAATGAGACCCTGTGTGCCTAGTTTTACCAGCTTGCTTGTGAGTTTGTGCTATAGGCCCTACACATCAACACCTCATATTTTGTATGTGTACAGTATAGCATCCTCATTGACAGAATCCTCTACAAAACACATCTGATTTTACCGACACTCCGTTCTGATCTGTCTCAACATCATGTGATGATGATTCAATGAGCTCGGAATAATTTTGTATACTGGTGTTACATGTCATCTTCACCATACTGTATCAATGACCATGGACTTGTACATGTATCACATTCATATTGAATGGTGACGGCTGATGAAAATATTGCCCATATGGAACAAATGGCTGGATTCCAGCGAATAAAAAGTTCATGTTAATCATAAACAACATACAATTAATAATACTATCAAATAATTATGTATATTCCTTGTCAACATGAATATAATACAGACAATATTATGACCGAATCATAAACAGATATTCAAGGGTATATATGTCTACACTAAACTGAAGGAGACCCATGATGCGTACTATATTATGTTGTAAAACTTAACTTGCTAATCTCGATTATGTTGCTTATTGTGAAAATAAATGAAGTTATAAAAATAAATTTAGTATGATTGCCCATTGCCCTCAAGTTAGAAATATCTTCAGCAGCTAAAGTTAAGCCAATCATAACAATATATAACACCATGGTATTGTTGTAATATCACACAGGTATTGATCTTAGGTTAAGAATGTAATGATATACATATACCTGTTCTTTGTGTTATTCTGTATGCAATTCATTATGTATTTTATACATGTACATATACCAGAAGTGGACTTGAAATTTGAATAAAATAATCAAAATATGTTCGGTTTTTACCTCTACTCAGGAAATGAAGTTTCTAGAAGCTAAATCATTTCAGACACATTCAAGTCCTCACCTGGTCAAGGGAGATAATTTTGTAAAAAAAAAACAAAAAAAACAAGTATAGATCCACACTGGTGCAGACCGGAAAGTTGTATGACCTTTGATGATATTTGTGGAGCATGCTGCAGGATATTGCAGGATATTATCCACACAATCCCATTCTAAATGATATTTTTGCCATAGCACCGATCAACTAGATCCCTTCATTTAAGAATGTAATGATATACATATACCTGTTCTTTGTGTTATTCTGTATGCAATTCATTATGTATTTTATACATGTACATATACCAGAAGTGGACTTGAAATTTGAATAAAATAATCAAAATATGTTCGGTTTTTACCTCTACTCAGGAAATCACTGACTCTGATTTTCACCACCTCTGTCATTCCACACCTTTCTGACACAGCTGAACCAATCAATAGTCTGTTTTGGTTTTTCCATTTCATCCAGTACATCCATTGGGTAACAGTCCTGTTGCATCTGATATCAGAAGTGCTGAATCCATGACCTGCAAGTTGGAATCAATTGTATACATATTTAATATCAAAACTCACTTCATTGAAAATGTTGATGGCCTTCATTATATTTCATTTTTTCGTCATACACAACAAGATGAAATCCATCATACCAGTTCGCACCTTTCATACGTGTACTTAATAGAACTGGAACCTGACCATGTTACAAGAATTTACAAAAGTATGAAATGAGAACTGAGTACTATGAGAACTTAATCCAATCTATGAGTGATCAATATTATGAATTCTGAAGAACGATGATGGATCTTGACCACTGGTTGGATTGGAGTTCATGTTAGTGGCATGAGCATGATAAGAATCCAGTATATCATAATCTAGAACAGGATTGTTTATATCAGTAACTTCTCTATGGAGCAATATTTTGACAAACGAAAATTAGATCACAAAAGAGAATATGTATACTGTGTTTGAGGAATATTTCTGTCTCCCCAATGGAAGGCGAAATTTGAATGAATGGTCTGTGTTGTCAGTGTGTCTGATGTCCCCCTTGCAAAGACAAGAAAATTTTCTATGTAATTTATTATTTATTGATATATTTATTGATTTTCTTTTTGTCTAATTGTCTTCTGTTCAAGTCATTTGGCATCGGTAAAACCTGAAATGTATATCATGATCTCCTTATTTCATCTAGTGATAGTGTCTGTTTGGTTCCAGATCACGGGGCTGAACAAAGCATGTGAAATGTGATCGTATGGCAAATAAATGCCCAGTGGTATGTCCAGGGCTTAAAACTAAAAAAAAAAAAAAAAAAAAATTGGGAAAGGTTCCATCCATGCTATCAGTCAAAAATCTCAATAATGTAGGCCTACATGTGGAATGTAGACACTCCTTTGTTTCAGCTACAATTCAGAATATGTTTTCAGAATATTATCAGGTTTTAACAAGCAAATTATTCTTCATCAACAAGTGTCACAGCACACAATGTGGATGTCACTAAACTGTTAGGATAAATGAAAAGAAAAGTATATGTATATTATTTATCAGCTTTATTAAATAAGTTGACAGACTCACGCAGGTAGATCAATTTGGTGCTTCTGCAAAATCAAACCATTATTCAACTGCGAAATGCCAAGATAAATAGCCCCCCCCCCCCCTCCCCCGGAAATATAATTTATCAGCAAAATTTAGAATAACTGTTTTTAAACAACCAGGCTGGTGGATATCATCAACTGAAAGAAAAAAGTATCAGAAAAATCAGGGCATCGTCGATTGTGCTGTTGTCTTCCAGTCAGTCAGTCAGTTTGATATGCAACAACAACAACTTAGACTATTTGGTTGGCTTCGACATAAGTCATCAACCGACAAATACTTTACGATATATAGAAATGACGGGTGGTGTACTATGAATCATTGAGTTGTAATGACATCAAATGGCGGCAATAAACTTACCAGAAAAACGGCAAAAACTCGCATTGTCCATCTCTACAAGCTGGAGGGCCGCCATGTTAAATCTCCCGGTGGATGGGAGGTGGAACCCGACTACAGAAGCAAGGCCCATTGCAATGCATTGCAATGGGGAACCCCATTATTTCAATAGTGTCCAACAAGTTGGCTTCAAAATTTCGTCGGGAACCATAGCAATCCTTATTGGAAATCCCATGAGTCGTGGGTTCCCCATATGACAATTATTTGGCGGGACATTTCACGTTGCTCTCCTAGACCTCCGTCTGATCGACGGAGGTAATAAAATATATATATACTCTCGGGTTTGATGCGCAGGATCGAGTTCAGGATCAGGATCAGTATCATCGACGTCATCACGACGTCATCATGATCATGATCAAGGGAAGAGAAAGGACTCGATCAGTCATAATCCTGTAATACGACCTCCATGTTTGTTGACGTGTCAATACTTTTTAAAGAAGTGTGGAACATGTTCAATCACGTGACTGATTTGTACAGAATTGCCGGCCATATTTGATCACATGATAATCCAAAGCTATAAAATATCTCATTCATTCTTATTTGACTAACCATTCTACTTGGAGATATGAAACGTAGAACAAGTAGGATAGACACACTCCATCTCGTTCTGCAAATTGCCCTACATCATAAACAGCTATGCGACCCTTTTTATTCAAGACTTTATGGTTTGCCACATCCTATATCTATCTCTCTACACATGTTCCATTGGTATAACTTCTATGTTATTTGGTCAGTTTCCACACACACAAATACAGTCTTGGATAATAATATACTCTTATAATGAGAGGCTTAATACTAACAGAAAAGAATACAAAAGATTTTATTATTTCATTCTCCTATTTCTTTCCAGTGTTTTTACCACAAGGTACACGATTTGGGAAATTAAATCTTTATAAATGTATCCACATACATCAGTCGTTTTACAACTGAAAAAAACGTTATGCCGACGATCGATTCAATGATAGCTAAACACCGAAATAGTGATGAAGTTCGACGACTTATCTTAGCTACAATATCTACTACGGACAAGGAGGCATTCATATCGGATACCGGCAGATATGTGAGTGGGATCTAATAAATCCGAAATATCCAAACATATCCAAATATATTTGAGCGTCAATGTGCGATTGAATTTGAAGAGATGCACAAGAGATATAGACGGCGCTAATGGCAAAAATACTTCTTCCACATGTGGTAGATAGATCTTGTCTGAACTATTTTCATGCATGTTACGCCATCTCAGAACGATATATCAAGAAGACGTGAAGAGGATAATATATTTCCGAACGATAATTCATTCAACTGAGAAGGGTATTTAATCATATTTCATACATCTAACATGATTATTTACAACTCAGTTTATTCCCTATGTGTTGATATTATTATCCATGAATGAATAACAAAAAACTGACTATTCAAATCTATGCATTTAAAAATATATATTTACATGCTCCGAACATGTCCCTATAGCTTAGTTGCTAGTTAAAACTTTTTTTAACCTTATTTACATCTTTACAAGAATGTAGCTCGGTTTTGTTACAACTATGGTTCAAGGAGCAATTGTACCAGGATCTTAATTAGATTAACGAATACACTGGGCAATGGGAAATGGGAAGAGATACAATTCTGTGAAAGGGGCATCAAGATAAATTAAAAATATTGCACAATTTCCATAATAACTTACAGCTATTTGCTACGTATTTTCTTTTTGCTGTCCGACCATAGAGGATGAAACAGGATTTTATTTAACTACATTCCACGGATGGTTCGGTTTGCTCATAGCCCAAAGCTGTTGTCGCATTGTTTAAAGAATGTTTATTGGCTGGGAGCAGGAAGCTAAATCTATAAAATGAAAACTTGGCGAGTATCAATTCACAATAGGTAACTTGAGTTACCAGAATGATTCTACTGTTCGCCTTGTCTTCCTTGGTGTCATTGGCATTAGCCCAACTGCAGTGTCATGTAAGTATCAGTGAATAGTAATAATGTTCTTGAATTTAGTATTATCTCGACTAATTATCTTGAATTTTCATGGCGTTTTCATGTTCTAATTTTATTTCGATGTTTGGATCACTATCGGAATTATGGTCAATCGTTTTATGACGGAAGTTATTGTTCCGTTCTCTGTATTGATTGATGTTGATGTGATAACGAATCTACACAATAATTCCTTTTTTGACAATAATATGTATCGCAATAACTTTTAGCTGTAAGTACACAACAGTAACATTTTCTATTTTTTTCATCTCCTTATGAAACAATACCTGTATTTTATTATAAACTCACATTAGAGACTGTATCAGAACGTAATTATCTGTACCGATTCTGAATTATAACCAAATTTGACCACCTCTGCATGAAATATATATGTGTTTTTACAACCACTTATGTCGCATATTGTGACCAGTGTGGAAAATAAAGTTCAGGTTGAATGATGTATCAGCTGACGAACAAACAAAAGTGTAATCTGTGCTAACGTATTTATTATCTGCAGCTGAATGCAATCCCATTATTTCGTGCTTTGTACCTTCACTACAAATCCATTAATTCAAATATTTAGAATATACCAACGCTGTTTGGACAGTGGGTCTATAACAACATATTATACGTACATGTAGTAAAAAAGTTTGTTTACATCCAAATCCAACTGGATATAAAATAAATTAAATCAATTAACATAGGTGTATTGGTATATGATATGTAACTCTTTTATTAATATGTATACAGTATGTCACTCTCTTTTATTAATATGTATAAGGTGCGTGAATGCTTTTCTGTTTTATTGGTAAGTATATGTAACTGTCTTTTATTAATATGTGTACAATGTGTATTTGTCTCTTATTACTATGTGTACCATATGTAACTGTCTTTTATTACTATGTATACAGTGTGATACTGTTTTTTATTATTATTAGTATGTGTATGGTATGTAACCGTCTTTTGTTAATGTATATACGGTATGTAACTGTCTGTTTTAGTATGTATACGGTATGTTACTGTCCATAAAATAGAATTCCTTAAGAGAGTATATCACGTTTATTCTTATACATTTATCGTGCAAATGTACGTATGTTTATATAAGACAAATGTGAAATAAAAACAGCGGGTGCCATACTATTTGTAGTATAGACATATTGCTTCATTTGTGTATTCATCATGCTTCAGTGAATTAGTAGGGAAATGAGCCTGTTTTCATGTTTAATGCTCATTAAACTTTTCCCCCACAGTAATGTTCTTTAATTTTCCATATGAAGTAAACTTTATATACTACTTGAAAAATATGACATAAAGTAGGGTGTAACCATACTTTTTTTCAAATAATAGCAGTATAACAGATAAATTGAGCGTTTTCAGTCCTTGTACAGAGAGGGGGGGGGAGGGGGGGACAGGGCGACTGAAGTATATGGGAAATATTATTGGGGTTCATCAAGACATTTATAAAGTTGCCTTTTGGTTAGAATTGAATACGGATACGAATTTTTTTGGTTACCACGAACATAATCTGTGGCTCAAATAGCATCATATAAAATTCAATCATTGAATCTGACCGTCCTGCTTTTTCGTCAGACGTATTACACTTTGGTGCGGCTATAATAACTGGCTCTGCTGTTGTAGATATCAATCTTTTTGTATACAACTATCCTACTTGGAGGTGTCTGTAATTCACCATGTTATATCTCCATAGGCGCAGGGAAATGAACGTGATCTACTCCCTTAAATGTACATGGCGTCTAGTCAGTCATTCATCATTCACCCGTTGTCCATTAAAGAATTTATTTCCGCGTCCATAATCCAAAGACCGATTTCATATAATAGCATTAGCACCAAATTTAGAAAAAAAGAAATCACAGTACATAAAAATAGGCTATAGTTTCCAGCAAGAGAGAAGCGGTTAACAGTTTTCAATGATGCCGGCAAGACATCATAATGTTCCATAAATATCAAATCCGTATCGCTGATTAATATTCTTAATCCATATAATTTTCGTTGTAAAGTCAATATAAGAGTATGATGTATCTCAGTCACGCTTCACGTACCTTTCATTTTTCAGCCCGAAACATTGACGTATAACTATGAAAATGAGATCAGACTGTGGGGCAGTGTAGAGCAAAGTTATCACGTGACGTGCATCGTGGATATAGATTGTGAAGGCGGTGAGTTAGCTTTAAGTCATAAAGTGATTACTAATTAATTGGAGCGATATGCAAGAGGTGAGAAAAACTGACGACGTCTGGCAACTAAAGGGCAACCATATGACTCTAGAGGAAAGCATCCCTCGGCACCTAACATTCAGACCCAAGAATACGGCTTAACTATTATCAATCATTATTACCACAGATGCATGAATACCGAATAATAGTTTTCAACGAACAGTTTAATTACTCTACATTAATATTCCAGAAAATTTGCTACATCCAATAAGCTAAATGTCTTCAGCTGCATGTTATTATCTCATCTGTTGCTTATTATTTATAGCATCCGACCTATCGGGTGACGGATGGCTTGCTTTCGACTTTGTAGCCCATATAGAGAATGTAGTCGTAAACAAGGGCAGAATACGGTAAGTCGAAACAGGTTTTTCCGCATATAATATGTTTTAGATGTACAGGTTTACGGGAGGCTTGTGAAGGATCCAGACTTCAATTACAGTCTGTATAGAGAAGGTCGAATAGACTTACTCCCTTGAAAAACGTGAGTGAAAATCACTCATGTTTGAGGGGAAATTGATCACAGTCAAACACGAGTTTATAATTCACTCAAGTTTGAGTGAAAGTCGCTCAGATTGGAGTTGAATAAGTTTAGTAAATTCACTCAAACTTTGGGTACTAATCGTGCACCCCTGTTGGCTGACCTATATCTGTTCTCTTATGAATATGACCATATGCAGGCGCTTTCAAAAACCGAGCAATTCAAATCCCGTTCCTTCGCATTCACCAAACGCTGTATAGGCAATTTTCTCGCTGTGGTGCAGGCCCGCAAAACAAGAGTTTTTGGGTGTGTGGGCGGCGGTATTAGGGTGAAGTGTCGAAATATGGGGTCTCTATATATAACCCCATGATGTGGATTTATATAAAGCATGGGGTTATATATAGAGACCCCATATTTCGACATTTCTCCCTAATATCACCGCCCACCCCCCCAAAAACTCTTGCTTTGCGGGCCTGTGTTGTGGTTAATCGCTATATAAATGACGCAGTTAAGGATATATATCCACCTTCACTGAATTTGAAGGAAACTACAGATAGTCCTACCGGCACATCATATTTACACCTATATCTTTATAAAAATGAAGCGGGCCTTCTCGCTCGTCGACTTTATGACAAAAGAGATGATTACAATTTCGACATCGTAACTATCCCTTTTTGGACAGTAATATTCCAGTGGGACCTGCATATGCCGTATGCATATCTCACCTAGTAGCATTTGCTAGATCCTGTGTTAAATGTGACGATTTTAATCAACGTCACAAAACATTGTTGCAGAAACTTCTAAAACAGGTCTGCACCAGTGCCTCCACTCAAAGTTTCCCAGATTTGGCGATACATATTGCATGCTGATAGCAAAATACGAGCGTAACGTGCAAGAGTAACTTGTGTCTATAACTTGTGGAATAGGTCTTTGGATTATGGACGCGGATATTCTTTAATGGACGACGGCTGAATTATGAATGACTGACCAGACGCTTGTAATTTTGTGAAAATCAACTAAAGCTTGAGTGGGCTCATTTTCCACTCTTACTTGAGTCAAACAGTATTTTAGAGAATATGAAATAATATTTTGATTTGAGAGCAAGAGTTTACATTCTCGGAGTGGCTTGTTTTCAAAGGACTGACACCACTTTTTGGGTACTTTGATTGGACGACAGCTGTATTTTGGATGCAAATTTGGCAGATTGATATTCATTCAATGAAAGGCGGGATATCAAATGACAACTCTCTATTTATCTTTCAGGCCAGAAAACGTTAGAAAACTATGCAGGTCTTCTCAGGTGAATAGATCTTTCTTCACATAAACACAGTAAATTCTTCTACTAGAATTACCTTTCTTGGCATATACACAGTAATTTCATCTACTAGAATTGGTTAAACTTGTTAATCTGACAGGCGAAGATTCTATAATGGTGATATCCTTTCTTATGCGAAATTAGTTGGAGTAACTAGAGAAATGTTCCGTCCTGCAATATTTCACAAGAATAAAGTGAATGTATTGTTACTTAATACTGTTTGCCAGACGGCGTTACATTGGGTTACAAAATTCCAGTTCACAGCTGCATCAACATTTCTCTGGAAAATTTTATTTCTCAGAATCCGGACGCCGAGTGTTCTGTGAGGGGAAAAGGAGATACCGGAGACGCCGAAGAGATGATAGTCCGTGACAATGGAATGTTTTCGCTACCAGCTCGTTTCACACAAACGCAAGATGGGAGAATCCTTCGTCTCCAAATTATGGAGAAAGACTTTGGTAAGGAGCCATAATTGACATTTTTATATCTGTAAATCATTCAATCTTATGATTATTATCATAGTGCAATCGTTGTGTGGGTGAGAAAGCTAGGTTAGAAACAAATAGTTCCTATTGTGACATCTTGAAGCTTCTTCATGTTCATTAGTTTTGCCATATATCTCTTAAATCTCACTAAGCGCGGTTTAAGAGATAACATATATGGCTTTATGTTCTCGTCTATCATGTTACCGCAGTTGTCAGGCAAACTGTGCGGTTTCAAACGTCACTTGTTTTAATAACTAGGTCAGGCGTGTCATTTCTCTTCCTTGAGGGGAGTAGCTATAATTCAGGTACACTGTTGATGTTATCTATATGTCTCATTAAATTTATTAATCGTTAAGGGGACTATTAATGTACGCCATCATTATTATCAACCATTACTACCGTAGATGCATGAATAATTAATAGTATTTATCAACGAACATTTCATTCAATTTATCTACATTAATACTCCAGAAAATGTACAACATCTGAAAGGGAACACACGTACTTCTTGATCTTCTCGGTGTTCATATAAACAGGCACAATCAAAGCGTGACTGAGAAACATCATTCTCTAGATAACGACTTTAGGTATGACAAAAAATGAGTTGGAAGTTCATGGACAGATTTGAGATATTTGAGCAAAGAATGGAAGTCATATAATTTTGCATGGTTTAAAGGGAATATGTTTTATTTGTTTCCAGAACAACCCGACGTCATGAACATGAAGAAGGGGATCATATCGACATTACAGACAAGATTGTTGGGAAAAGAGGAGAAAGATGTGACTGATGTAGAAACCGATGTTACTGGTACTCATAACGCGCATTATAGGTCAGTCAATACCCAGTGTTTGACCAGAATAAAACGTGAAAATCATTCACATTTCTTTTGAGCGTCATTTTCCAAAAAAGTCAGTAAGGTTTAAAGGCCAGTGCTTCTGATTCTTGTAGCATTTCAAGGGGAACATCATGCGGTGTGTCCAAATGCTGCCAAGGGGAACATCATGCGGTGTGTCCAAATGCTGCCAATATTTTAGAGCACTTATAGTGAGTGGGAATATAGCGCAGTTGCCACTGATGGATTTCTCATTATTAACTGTATTCCCTCCATGACTGAATGTATATGTATTCATCGGTGTCCTCGACCCTGAATTAGAAGCATTGTCTGATATTTACTCATGGCGATGGCTGACAAATGATTGTCTAATCAAGTGCCTACAATGTATATCCAGCATTCTCTGTTCATGACAGTGGCATGAAAGAGTTTTGTGACAAACTAGTCTAGTTGATTTGTTGATTTGACCGAGTTCATTTATCGAAAGATTTGCTATATCTTTTCCTACAGTACTGAAGTGACTGGGAATGGTACGCTGGTAAGAAAACAGTACAGTTCAATAGACGAGATATCCAGGCATTCCTTCGTCAAACAGGCCGAAACTCGAGTCTATATTGAGGCTTTCATTCAAAATGGCGAGGTTGTCGACAGCAAGGGCGAAACTAGAAGCCAAATACCAGATGATGAGGTAGCTATCATCTTATAATGATGGTATGAATAAATATGTATTATTGCACGTTTACTTCGCAGAAATAGATTGTAATGATTTGAGATGATGTACATTCTGCCAATAGTTGGTTCTCGTATCCTACAAGGATAATTCGCTTTGAACAAGGTATTCACACCAGAGCAGCACAGTTGTATATGACTGTGACCGTTTCTTTGGAAACGAGGTTCATGTCGTGATTCTGCCAGTGGCGATGTATGCGTATTTATGCATTAGTAATAATGGTATGTCTCCACTGCTGAACTTTGGGCCCGTACCTTCGAATGTTTTAATGTTGCTGTTGTGATCCTGCCACTGTTCAGTTCACTATACGTCACTATACTAAAGTATTCTTTGAGAAGCAATATATTTATCCATTTGTAATTCTGATGTCTCATCTCTAAAACTATCTTTATATGGAATCAGGTGTTTGATGAAGAACTTGATCCTGGTGATCTTAATATTGACATGGATGTTGGAGAGGTGCTTTCCGCTACATCGCAGTTCGATATGAAACTCAAATTGAGGACCAAGAGATCGACTTCAAGGCAAAAACGATTAGCGAAGTATAAGTCCTTAGAATTTCTCCCCAGTTCCCTGGCAATGGACATGTCAGACACAACAGGTAAATTGTTTATTGTCAAATCATCTTAAGAATGTAGAGATAGAGATTCCGATTTAGTAACATGTTATCTGTGAATATAAACTGCAGCCATAAGGCGGTCGATGTAAGTGAACTACAGTATGTTTTTTGTGTAGTCAACTCGAATTACAAAACAAATGTTATCACAATATGATATTTTGTGTGGTCAACTCGAATTACATAACAAATGTTATCAATGTGTGATCCATTTTTATCATGCTGTAACTGATTATCAATCCATGCTCTTTCTTTCCAATATTATAGAATCGAAATACCAACAGTTAGAAATTCTTTACGGTCAGCTGAAGAAGATTCCTCTGGAAACAACTATACAGCGTTTTCTGGTGTCCAGAGACGAAAATGACCGTAAGTCGTAATAATCATCTGAATTGTCAGAATCATATATTCGTAAATTAGCTGTATTACCACCACTAGGCAACAGTAATTAAACTAACTTTAGTTAAACACATGTAACGTTTCGACCGTTCCGTTGGTACATCTTATTTCCAAAAATATTTCAACATTTTTGATCATTTTTGATCACTTGAAATAATTAGCGTGCAACTTGCTATTATCTCACTATAATTTACCAAACCATCTCTTTTTATTTGTTTGTTTGTTATTATCCACTCTTCAGCCACATTTTTGGTCGAAAGGATAGGAAACTTCGTCCTGAGAGTATTGTTAAATTACGCTAAAGTACCGCTTTTAAAACTCTGGCTGGTTATTGGGAATGTCTACAAAATGTTAATTGATATTGAATATTTCACAATCGATAGAGGTTTTATAAATTATAGTGTTTCAGTATTACAGCAATCATCCTCCACCAATTACCTACCGGATCTACGTGTATAACATTAAAAAAAAAACAAAAAAAAACAGAAAAAAAAACAGGAAACATAGGAAGCTTTGCAAAAGTTGGAAGTATCTCCAACGAAACGTCAGCTCTACAGCAATAAAGAAGTTGTTATCCATAGAATAGCCTTGTGTTAGGAAACATAGGAAGTTTCTGGAAAATAATCAACTTCACACATACCCTTACATTTTGCGGTGCACATACTCACATTTCCTTCCTTCCTTTTTCCGAATGACGCTATCTCTGGCAATGATAGCCGATGAAATGGGACTTCGTTGTTCAATTGACAAAACAATTTTTGTCGTGGTTCAACTTTCTAGCTCTTCAGTTTGGAACAGATAGCAATGTGTTATTATGCCCAACATTGATTCAAGTCGATGAATGTGAAGTTC
Source organism: Hanleya hanleyi (assembly GCA_036873755.1). Taxonomy (NCBI): domain Eukaryota; kingdom Metazoa; phylum Mollusca; class Polyplacophora; order Lepidopleurida; family Hanleyidae; genus Hanleya; species Hanleya hanleyi. The sequence continues at coordinate 26,586 of JAVTVY010018113.1, forward strand.
GTTCTTCAAATGACATTACAAATTGAATACTTATATGTACGTGTATGTTTCGATCCAGTAAAAACAATCAAACGGATAATAATGCTGGAGACGGAGCTTGGATTCGAGCAGATTCAGAGAAAGTTGCTCATGGAAGGGTCACCCTTAGTGGACAGCCTGATTTCTGCAACATACGAGGTAAGGATTTCAAATAACCCTAAACAAGAACGTTCGGAAAAAGAAACTGGGATCGACTGGACTTTTGATTAAGAGTAATTGGTAAGGGTTTTGGAAACTCTTCCCACCATGATAACTGCTCTCGGCTGCATCTAAATAGATTCTGTGAATGATTATTATTCTTGTATAAGTCTGGATTTCGATGACAACAATTCGATCATACGCTAATTATGGATTCGGGAATGTCCTCTCTAACGAATTAATAACGTCGCACGAATTTATTAAAAGCTTTGATAACAATCATTTAGGCAGAATTAGCATTACGCAAATTTTGAATTTAATTACAGTTGATGGGGCAGTGTAGGACAACCTGGGACGCATGCAGAGAAATTCTCGAGCTGTATTCACTAGGCGGCCGGAGACTATCAGAAGAGGTATACATATTTAAATTTCATTTTTTGACAGTGTGGGATTAAATCTGAAAATAGTTCTGTCAGTAGCGCTAAATTGGAGTGCAAATGGTTGATATTTCGTATTCTCTGCATTGACAAAATGAGTATGGTTGAAATGAATACATCCAATAAATCCTAATATCTCTGAGAATCTAATATATAATGTTATTTAGATAGTCAATATACCACTTTGGCATTCAGAACGTATTATATTAATTATTCGAGCTGTTACATGCTTATCAAATTGACGTTCAACTTTTTCAGGTATTCGAGTTTATGCTGTCCGGTGAGGGTAACCTGACTACTGACCAGCTGCAGGACGTGATCAACATAGCTTCGTCCATGGCGAGTCCCTCTAATGGTTTTATCATCGTTCTGGTCCATCTTCTGCAGAAGGAAAGCCCAGAATCGGACATGTTCAGCTCTCTCCTCCTGGGACTGGGTACGCTAGCTGGACACCAGATCGTGTCTGAGACCACCAAACATATAGTCTCCTCCATTTTTCTGAAGGAGCTAGAGGGCATTACTTCAGGTTATTGTCCTGAGGACGTTCGGCACGCCGATGCCCTAGAAGCAATAGGTAACATGGGAGATAAAAGGTTCCTCGGCCGCCTCATGGAGATCAACACTGTCTGTCATAACAGCACGGTCATGCGGGTGGCTCTCATTCACGCTATGAGGGGATTTTTGGTTGATGACCAAGCGCAAAATCTCATGATAGACACGCTTTTCAATTTTGAATGTGAGGTGTCTCAGAATATGCTGAACCTACTGTTGGAAATAATTCAGGAACAACAACTACAAGAGAAGGAACAGTGGCCTTTGATAGGGTTCAATGAGTTCGATGAAACACTTAAATCCCTTCTCATAGAAACCGACACTCTGGAATGCCTACGTAAAGATGCAATCCATTATTTCAAAGATAAAGTTGCCGATGATGCTCAAGAACTGGCTAAACGTTTATTATTTGAAGGGGAAAACATCCTTAGCAATGAGACCCTGACGGTTACCAAGCGTGGAATCGTGCAACATTCATCTTGTGCGGAGTGGAGCAACCACGGTGATCGTTATAAGGATATTCAATCCGCTAGCTCATTCAGCAACGACAGATCCACCTATAACAAGCGCCATCATTGTCTCGCTCATTTCCGACTGGGTAATTCTAAAGCTGCTGCTGATATATACGCTGGGTATTTCGCCGCGTATAAGACACCAATATCATCAGATAGAAAGAAACTATTCACAAAAGCTGTAGCCAAAGGAAAAATCTTCAACAAAGGCTTTTCTATTGGAACAGTCTTGCTCTATTTCCAGACAAACGGTGCAGGACAAACGCCGACAGGAAGAGTATACGCGAGGATTGCCGGACAAACTTTAATCGATAAAAGTCTCAGCCAGGCCTCTTACAAGAGCACGAAAAAGGTGTTTTCTAAGACTCAAGTTATTCCGATTTCCAAAATACCCGTTTATACTATAACGATTAATATTGACCTTGTCCTGTCCGCGAAGATAGAAGTAACCACCCTTCTCAGCTTATGCAACACGAATGATTTATGCCTAACATATACACCAAAGGCAACAGCACGTATTGCTGCGAGTGCTTCTACTACTGTGGTGAGTATGGGGCGCTTTAATTTTCATCCATCAAGCCATAATCCTAAAAATAATGTCACCTAACTAGTATCTTCTATAAACTTTCCAACAAAGATAACTCGACAAGAATCAAAGTGTTTCATCCAAATTCAATTCAGTAGGAATTTCTCCCATCAAACATGATATAGTTATCTGTAGATTTGAAGCGATACAAGAGCAGAATTTAAACTTCTGGCATTCCCTATATCTGCCACATTTTTCTTGGGATACATTATATCGTGAAGTGTGTTGTGCAGTTATATCAATCAAACTTGTATATGTATCTTTTTCAGGGTCTTGTACGAGGCGGGGCAGACCTTGGGCTGAATCTAAACTACTATGTAGAGGGCGAGGGACGAGTGCGTATTCAAAAGGATCCGTGCATCATATTTTCTCACGGAGCCGATAAAAATTCGATCAGCATGTATTTCTGGTACCAGATTAAAAGCAAGGTTAAGGTGAAGATCAAGTTCAGGTTCCCGGTACGTATTCTCGTTGTCCTCAAACTAATGTAATATTAAAAGGTTAAAGCACGAACTTTCCTTGCACTAAATATTATTCAGTGAGTAGTATATGTGAACGCGATTGAACAATGATCTGACTAACAGCTACAGGCAGTTAGCTTCCCAAACTTGGAAACGTTTTGCTGATCATACAGAGCTCAAATCTGAGAGAACAGCATGGTGACAAGTGTTGGGTAACCAACAGGAAAGGTATGCATGCATTTGGAGCGCCTTTAAACACGGGGATCAATCTACGTTGATATCTTATGTAGAAAAAATGCACGTATAGGTCGTCTCAAGCGGTTTTTTGTCAATCTTTGGGAGTATCCAATTACGACCGACGGTTGTAGCTGACACGCACGTATGCTGCTTTCCTATTATCTTCTCCCTTCTTCACCATTGTATGCATTGCACATCACACATCTTTCTATGTAATTCTTTGGTATGAACTCAACAAGCAACAAATTCTGAATATTCCAAGAGGCATAACAAAATCGTTATGCGTTTGTCAGAAACAATGTATTACAGAACTTCCCTCGATATTACAGGATTCTGAAATTGTTCATAGCATATCGATAATCTCTTCTATGATTTGCGACATTCGATTCGGGGGTCTGATGGATTTGCGACATTCGATTCGGGGGTCTGATGGATTTGCGACATTCGATTCGGGGGTCTGATGGATTTATTGACTTTACAAGGTCACCGAACCCCGAACCCCGAATCATTAATTCGCTCATTGGTCGATTACACGGCTTGAAATAGCCATTGATCGATTACACGGCTTGCAATAGCCATATAACGACAAACGGGTTTGAAATAATCCACACACAGGTTTGAAGTAGTTTGTAACCTGTTGCCCTTGACTACCGATCAAAACGAGGCCACGGAAATTAATTTGCTACAGATCGCGAAAATGTCAACAAAGACATCTGTCGGACACTACGCCTGGGCTTTTACAGCTTTCTTCCAATGAGGATTGTCTTTCAATTCGAGAATATACGACTGATATGAGAACGAATCCATTATTTGGTGACAAAATCGTTATCTAGGTTTGAGTCAGGGTTGATCGGGTTTGGTGACCTGCCTGTGAAATTTCAACCCTGAGCCGGGCAGAGGAGTATCACCTGACAAGTTTTCGTCCATTCATTATGCCCCCCGCCAGACCTGGTAGGTTAGGTTGTATATCTGATGTTTACCTAAGACAATTGTCGGGGAAATATATAGGAGAAACCATTCCACAGAGGGATTCCTGTGGGGTCAAGATGGTGATCAAACATCAGAAATCGAAAAGAGCATATACCGCCCAATTTGGAAACTTATTCAGGATGGCCATGGGATCTGGAAGAGTGACTCGAGGCAGAAATAAGTAGGAAAGAGCATCTAAAAGCCATTGGGTAACCGAAACCTGATTTGAACATTTACATAGCACGTCGGCGGAGAATACGAAACACACATTTACACGTTATAACCGGTGTATATATATGTGCATCCAATGGGCGGCCACAAGTTTGATCCAAATATCATAGAATTTGTCAGGATGACTGCTGAATCACTGATGTGACCTAAACGAAACTATTGAAATGGCCCAGGACCGTTTTGGTCAAAAGGCTGTGTCAGGATAGGTATGTGATCTGGCAGAGTGACTTGAGACAGAAAAAATATTAACAACCATTCAGGGTCACCAACATGGAATTAACAATAGCATTGCAAGTGTCTAGGATGGTTTCAGAGGCTCTTACCAGAAGGAGAAACATAAAAGAACATTTAATGCTCATTGGGTGCCAAGAATATTATATGTACATCTGTATGGTTCAGTATTCCACCAATCACTGTCCGCCAATTATATCCAGGTTCTACAGTGCGCATGCTCTCATTTTCTCTTTGTCCATGCTTCTTAGTCAAACGAGCGTATGATTGGGGTATTTCCTATCCGTTTTATAGCGGTCGGGTATGGGAGAGGGGCCGCTCTTTATTTTGGAAAATCCTCGTTCGTGTATTCAAGGCTTATCACTCGTTTATTTCTCCCGAGCAAGCGCTCGCAATAGCGATATCCTGTTCCATTAATGAAAACTTGCTTGATAGATGAATGATTGCCAAAATAAGGAATCTTAGCCCGGAACAAGCGTCAGTCGTTTATTTTGAGCGGTAAAATATCATCTCGTCTTGGAAAATGATTGACCTAATTTGCCGTTTAATCTCAAACAATAACTAGAAATGCTTTCCATGCAGTTTATCTACAATGTAGCTAAATGTTCATCACAGATCGCCAGCAAGCAAGCAATGTGTCATTATTTATCATAAGAATTGCTTTCCGTTTTATTGCGCATGCAGGGTGTCGTAATTTCTGTATTTTCTTATTTACAGCCCAAATTCGAGTTTAAATGGAAATGGGGAGGCAAGAAGAAGTTTGAGCCTAGCAGCCTGAGTTGGTCTATCAGCGCGTCATCGAAGAAACAGATTTTTTCGAACTGTATTTAATTCGAAGAAAAACCTCATTCGGATTCGCTTACGGAGAACTGAAATTCGATTTCCGAAAATTATATTACTTGAAAATCGATCTCCGAAAATTAGGATTCCGAGTTCAAAGAAACTCGACAACAGAAGATTTCTTTAAAAGAACCATACATTCAGTGAATCATTGTAACAACAAGCATACTAATTGTCGGTATAATTTAATGCTTCAACTATAGAGTTTTCAAAAGGAATCTGGTAATGGAAAATCACTTAAATTGTCTGTCTTTCGGTCTACGGAATGCGATTTGTAAATTTAGATGTGCTAATCATTATTTTCCTATTGAAAAGGGCAGACCCTCTCGTATATCTCGACGTGAACGTTCGTGTAGTTTATGCCATTGTAACGATCTTGGTGATGAATTTCATTATTTACTAAAGTGTCCGTACTTCCACAAGGACAGAACGAAATACATTCCAAGTTATTACTTTATTCAACATGTTGAAATGTGATGATCTCATGAATGTCACTAATAAGGGTCAGCTAGTCAAACTTGGTTTATTTTGTAAATACCTGCTGTCTAAGTTCCGATAACGCTCAGGTTGCCTTTCTGAGTATATTCATTGTGAAAGTCTTTATGAGTATATGTAGATGTATTCTCCCATGTCAATTGTGACGGTTGCACGCCGCAAATGTTTGTATTCTTTTGTACGGTTTCTCACATACCCCAGTTGAACTTGAACTTGAACTCGGGCCTCCAGTTGTTCTCCTTCAATTTCAAGTCGGCCAAACACGTAAGGCGATTCGTTATCGTTCGACCTTGCAGCGCGTCCCAAAATCTGATTAAGTTGATCAGTAATACCGAAAGTGGTCGTGAAAATGCTTCTCCTTTTTTATTCGGCAGAATTTCCTTGCACATTCGACACAGCTCGTTCTCAGTGGGGGCCGCCATCTTGGGAAACCAACTTCTACGTAACGCGCATTCTGATTGGATGCAGCAAGTCGTGTCTGCATCCTACTCCTCAATGATAATTCACGTTCCAACTTTACTAGAGAAGTATGCCAAGGCGATGTACAGAGCAACGTGATGTACGTCGACTTGGGTAGAGAAGATGGTTTGGCATCTTCTGATCTGTTCTACACCTGTATAGAATGTGGGTGAACAATGAATAGCTGAACGAACATCAGCTAGTTCCTTGTCAGAGAGAAGCATGTTTCTTTCCCAAATTTCTGTAGCTCGCATTAAACCTATTTTTTTCAATGAACCTCTCAGCCCGTTCTTTGTCATTTATCAAACGTTATATGTCAGCAAACGATCTGCTTTCCTGTAAAATATTCCCTTCCTTGGCGACGACATGATTTATATCCACTTTCTCCGTATTTGAAGATTAACAAGATAATAAATATTTTAGCAAGAACCACATTTCTTTGACATTTTTTTACCTCAAATTCAAGAGGGCTTTTCTTCCGTCTTGATGTCGAGGGTTATCCGAAGGATACATTGCACACACTACAACTGGAGAGGAATGAATAATTAAAACGAATACGTTCGCCATGTCTTCTTGGTACACATGAAATTTGGTCGCATTCCACAGTCATGATTTGGGGTTATAACTTCGAATCAAGATTCTCAAGTATTTTCTCATCTTCGGGCCGATTGACATTGACCTTTTCTCTTTCGCCCTTTGCTTTGATCAACTCTCCAACAATTTTCAACGATGTCCTGAGTTTGGAGTCACAGTGGCCTTCAGCTTTTGATCTTGACCTGAATTCTGGTACGCGACACATCGCCTCCCCCTAGTGTATCCACTCAGAAAAAAATACAATTGTAGATAGAAAACTATCACAGATTATGGAGTTCAGGCCATTTTTATAATTTAATACAGTCAAGTTGTTGGAATATATGAAAGAGCAGGGTGTGCGAATCACAAAACTATAAACCGAATGAAAAACGGTTAAGCCTTTGGGATCATATGGCTTCTTGTCATTATGCCGGCATCTATTTCCATCAGCTTTATATGTTGCGTTTAATGGTTGTCTCTATATTTTCGTCCACGAGGCTTGACCTCTGTACAAATCATTGTGATTGTTGTTTGTGACTGTGGTTAACATGGCAGAGAGTGCTTGGTCGGCGTCGGGCCTCACAGACTTGTGTTCTGAGTAGCTGGAACTTGCATTCTACCAATATCTTCCCCGTTTGGGCCGTTTCTTTCATCCAATGGTCACATAGTTCATCACTTTCCATTAGATGACTTGATAGGGCTATGACACAATTGTGAGCATACTCCAAATGAACAGTTACAGTAAAAGCGTGACCGAGATACAAATCATCATAGGGATCTTTTTTGGTACTTGTGATGTTTTAGATATGCAGTCAGAATATTAGCCTGTGGGGTCATATGACTTCTTGTCAGTACGCCGGCATCTTTTCTCACCACCTTTATATGTTGCATTTAATTCAGTAGAGGAAATCAGTAGGATTCCGTGTCCAAATTTTCAGGACTAAATTGTAAGGTTTGTTTTCATATCAGAAAAATATGCTGAAAAGAAATGGTCTTGGGGGGACCCTCTAAAAAAATTGGACAATTTTCTCTATACGACAAAATTCAAAATCGCCATAAAATTTTTATTAAATGTCATATCTCTGCTTATAATCTATACTGACTGGGCTGATCAGTGTCCAGAATAATAGGAACTGTGGGACACTCTCGTGTTCTGGCACATGTAGGCACCGTCGTGATATGACTGAAACAATGTTGAAAACGACGTTAAATCCTACTCACTCACTCACTCACTCACTTATAATCTATGTATAAGGCTGTATTTGACCTAGAAATATGGGATTAGGGATAAATAAATCATTTCGTACAAGTACATGATTAATCAACTTCGCATATACTAAAAACAACCCTCTCACACGCTTAAATTCTGAAGTGCGCTATCTTTATATAGAAATAGCATTTTTATTGACTTGTCAGTGTCGAAAAAATCTCATGTGTCCCATTCTATGACTGAAACATAGTTGAAAACGACGTTAAATCCTACTTACTCGCCCCACCCTATAATGGATCAGGAATTTCGAATTTCAAGCAAAACTGGCTATAGCCCATTGCGAGACAATTATATTATTTCAGTTGAATGCAATGTAGAACATTTAATAAACAAGGCAACCTTATTGTAGTCATGCTGGTTCAGCTCACTGAAATTGCGGTTGTAAACCCTATAAACTTAATGGCAGTTTATATGCTTGAGTACATCTTTAGGAAGTGTTCCCTGATGAATGTGTCTTCACATCGAATCGCCACTGACAGTCAATTGATATTTTAGAAATACAAGCGTCTAGTCCGTCATTCAATATTCAACCGTTGTCTATCAAAGAATCTCCGCGTCCATAATCCAAAGAAATACTAGCATTAGCATCAAATTAACAGATAAATCATAGAAATATGTATAAATGCATAAAATAGACTAGTTTCTTGCAGGAGACTAGCGTTATGCTCGTCCACTAAATGATTCTCGTCCCTTACAGTATCAACCCCTCCCTTACAATAACAGGGCACCATCTCAGTCATCCCATACAGCGTCACCCCGTCCTCCCTACAATCTCACAGGGCACCATTTCTAAGATCATACGTGGAATACACGCAGACGGCTTCTTTAATAATACGAGTGCTCATTCACCCCCATGGCTCATTCATCCCCATGGGTTAGTTTATAGGGATAGGGAGATCGCGTGCACTTTCTATACTACTCATCGCGTACTACTCATCGCGCATGCGCAGTCGATCCATTCTACTGTAGGGTGCAAGCCTGGCCTATGGAATCTCAGGTATTGCTTATAGGTAAGCATTCTGGACCCGACCATGGCTGGGATAACTTTAGTATTCAGATCATAGACGTCGTCTATCCATCTACTAAGGATTCCCCCTTTGGATTTGAGAGAAAAATCCGAGAGCGGGAATTATTCTGAATGCTAGAACTTGGGTCAGTGTTTCCGTTTGGTTTAAATGATAATGTCAGTGGGTTCGGAAATGCTACAAACCGCCGTTCAAATATATCCAACATTACCCAACTATTTAACCCCCATCAACGGAGACATCGCAGCCATGGTTGGCGAAAGTTTAATAGTTCGATGATTCACGATCATATCACTTTAAATTACTTAGTGGGTTTAACTAACACACCCAATAGTATACATAGCTTACGTACAGTTCTATATGCGTTACTTCTGAGAGCTTTAGATCAAATAGCCAGAGATATACAACAATCTGCGTCTTCAGGAAATATAATACCATCAAAAATCATTAAAGTATGTCAAGATATAGCGTATTTTCGGTTGTATAGTCCAGTGAACATAATCGAAACATCTCAAGATCGGCTTTTCTTGAAACTCAACTACTTAGATAAAGGACTGGACGTCATTAATTTACCTCGAATCCTGAATGATCCAGAGGTACGCAACGCTGTGCCAAACTATTTTAAGTTCACAGAACCTCCTTGCATTTCATATAAGTACACTAAATCTATAGCCACCAAAATATTCAATCACTCCAATGCTGTCCAGGGGTTTGACTGGAACTTATACACGTCAGGAGGCTATAGTTGTGATTGTGAATCGTCGAACTTTATCTATACACCATGCAGACATATTGTGACTGGTGACCTTGATGTGGTGAGTGATAAGGATCTGAAATTACTCCTGATGAAAGGACCTAAATATAGAGAGCCAAGAAGAATAAATCTGGAGGCGGACCAGAAGATAGTCCTGACTGCATTAGAACAGTACGTTATTGATTGGTCTAGGCGGGAAAAAGTTGAGCCTACAGTACTCGCTGATTGGCTGGACCTCACCAAGAGCAAGGTCGTTGAAACAATCCGCCATATTGACAGAAGTACTCTTCCCCAAGCAAAACAAGTTCTGAGAAACCTCAATTCGCAAGAAGTTCTAGCAAATCTCCAGAGTAAATTCGTCATAGTCCCGGCAGACAAAGCTCCGAATAATATAATATTCATATGTAAATATTACTATTACCAGGTGCTGGTTAAGGAATTGAGTGTAGACATATTTTCATCAAATACGTCTACTTACTCCCAAACTGCATTTACTCTGGAAGATTTATTTAACAGTCACAAAAAGTTTCTCAGGGAAAGAGGTATTTGTCTTTCAACCAATCATAACGACATACCAAAAGTATACTGGACTCCCAAAATGCATAAATCACCATACAAAGCTAGATTCATAGCTGGTTCTACAAGCTGCACCACCAAGCTTCTTTCAACCCTATTGACGAGGGCCCTTCAGGAGGTAAAAGCATTTTGGGAAAGGTATTGCACCATTATTTCTAAGAACTCTGGCGTTGAATGTATGTGGATATTGAAAAACTCAAAATGTCTTACGGAAGAACTTGATGCTAAAGGTCACATACCGTACAGACATGTATCCACATGGGATTTCTCGACTCTTTATACTACAATCCCTCATCAGGATCTTATTGACCGTCTAAGTTCATTAATAGTATCTGTGTTCAAGAAAACTGATCGTAGATATATTAATGTCAGAAGCCATAAAGCATTCTTTAGCTCTACTACATACAAGAGATATCATTCATGGGATGTTTCTTTGTTTATAGAGTTGCTTGAATTTCTCATTAAAAATATCTATGTGAAATTTGGCAACACAATATATCAGCAGCATATAGGTATTCCAATGGGTACTAATTGTGCACCCCTGCTGGCTGACCTGTATCTGTTCTCTTATGAATATGACTATATGCAGGCGCTTTCAAAAACCGATCCATTCAAAGCCCGTTCCTTCTCATTCACCAAACGCTATATAGACGATCTTCTCGCTGTGGATAATCGCTATATAAATGACGCAGTGAAGGATATATATCCACCTTCACTGGATTTGAAGGAAACTACAGACAGCCCTACAGGCACATCATATTTAGATCTATATCTCTATAAAAATGAAGCGGGCATTCTCTCTCGTCGACTTTATGACAAAAGAGATGATTACAATTTCGACATCGTAAACTATCCCTTTCTGGACAGTAATATTCCAGTGGGACCTGCATATGGCGTATACATATCTCGCTTAGTAGCATTTGCTAGATCCTGTGTTAAATGTGACGATTTTAATCAACGTCACAAAACACTGGTGTAGAAACTTAAAAAACAGGGCTATTCCACCAAGCGCCTACACTCAAAGTTTCTCAAATTTGGCGATACATATCGCATGCTGATAGCAAAATACGAACGTAGCGTGCAAGATCTATGGCGCTACGTTTCGTAACTTGTGTCTAATTCCGCTTAACCCGGAGCTAGGGGCCGTATGAACCCATGTACTTCAAGAACCTCATGGTACTCATATGAACAGTCACAATCAAAGCGTGACTGAGAAACATCATTCTTTAGATGACGACTTTACAACGAATATTATGGATTAAGAATACTGATCAGCGATACGGATTTGATATTTTTGGAACATCACGATGTCTTGCCGGCATCATTGAAAACTGTTGACCGCTCCTTTCTTGCAGGAAACAAGCCTATGTTTTTGTATATTATGATTGTCTTTTTGAATTTGGTGCTAATACTGTTATATGGAAAATGGAATAGGTCTTTGGATTATGGACGCGGATATTCTCTAATGGACGACGGCTGGATTATGAATGACGGACTAGACGATTGTAATCTCGCCCCACCCTATCCCGAGCCACACATATGCGACCCGCTGTGCAGTGAGTAAAGCGGAGGAGGAGTAGGACACGCCCTTTCTATACTACTCATCGCGCACTACTCATCGCGCATGCGCAGTCGACCCATTCTACTGTAGGGTGCAAACCTGGCCCATGGAATCTCAGGTAGCGAAAACCCCAGGTCTCTCGCCCCACCCTATCCCGAGCCACACCTATGCGACCCGCTGTGCAGTGAGTAAAGCGGAGGAGGAGGAGTAGGACACGCCACGGATTATACTAGAGAGATAGAAAACAGTCTCCGTCATGGCTGGTGCATCAATCATTTCAGACTATATTCGTGGTTCTGCCCATTTAGATTTATTCTTACCAAGATCCGTTTGTCAAATCAGATTGATTCTGGTGTTATTCAGTGTGGTATGTGTTCGTCTGAAATCCAACAGTGCACTACTACAGATTCTATAACCCTATATATATGTGCACCACTACATATTGTATAAATCTATAATCTACCAACTCACCACTACAGATCGTATGACCCTATAATCTACCAATGCACCACTACAGATTCTATAACCATATAAAATACCAGTGCACCACTACATATTGTATAAATCTATAATCTACCAACTCACCACTACAGATCGTATGACCCTATAATCTACCAATGCACCACTACAGATTCTATAACCATATAAAATACCAGTGCACCACTACATATTGTATAAATCTATAATCTACCAGCACACCACTACAGATCGTATGACTCTATAATCTACCAATGCACCTCTACAAATCATATAACCCTATAAAATACCAGTGCACCACTGTAGTTCCTATAATCCTATAATCTACCACTGCACCACTGCATAACCCTATAATCATTAGACTACCGTAGTTTATCGCAAATTTCGGGAACGAAAAGAGGAAATTCACAACCCCATTTTGTGTTTAGCAGCGTGAAAATATACGGTCCTTTCCTCCTTAAGACGCGTGACTGGAAACCTGGCCACACTGGGCAGGTTTTGCCAAAAGGTTCTGCAGATCAAAAGATATGTCCCACACTTCCACAAACGCAGCCACCGATCGCATTAGGTACAAACCGTGGACACCGTGTTGAAATCTTTGAGCCTAAGATGATAGACACTGGTACCACCAAATTTGCTTTGGTGGAAATCTGCTGTCATGAACACGAACTTTCTTGCCTCAGAACGGTACATTCTTTGAGTCACCGCGAAGAATATTGTTTCGTATGTGTAAACTTCTGAAACACACCAGCCTACTGAGCAAATTTAGCAATTTGAAAATTACCGGATTTTCTTGCTTATAGTTTGACCATTTTAATTAGTGGTCCATTCTGGAGCTTGACAACAAACAATAGCGGCATCCGGATATAGTATATTTTTTATAGCGTATAAAACAAAATAAAATCTGCAAAATGACTACCAGTGCTCCGTGATATTCATAATGTATCACTTTTCAAAGTACTATACTTTTTAATTCTCTCCATATAAAACATGTAGGAAACCTTGTTAAACCTGGAAAAGCTACCTGACAAGCTGTATTGCACACGGTGTTCTCGGTTTGAAGATCCTTACATGACGAACTTCCCTTTCAAATGAACAGCCTTTAGTCATTATTTGCAAGGTTCAAGCATCATACTATCATCCTTCCGTAATCCTTCAAAACATGAAGATAAATCAGAACCATCTTCTTAAAAACACACAGAAACGCTGCGTCCCAACCTAAGACTTTACAAAGTATGCACCGTCAAAAACGTGACTTGCTGGACCAATCAAATACATGTCTGTATACTGTGTCAGTGCCACTTGCGTTGCTTTGATCTGCAGCATCCCTAATCTGACGTTAACGTCAAGGACAAAAGTGTTTTGATCCTTGAACTCATTTTGCCGAAATTTGGCTACGAGGGCTGCTCCAACCGCCCCTGTTCCACATGCCCATGTCTCACTATTTAGTCCTAGTTCGTACGATCGCATTTTTATCTCACAAGAGATTTTATCCAACTCAACAAACATGACGTGAACCCCTTCCGGGTACAGCTGCTTATTAAATCGTATCTGATCACCGAGAGTTTGTACATCGATGCGGTAAACGTCATCTACGTAAACGACGTGTATCGGAGAGCCGGTAAAGAGAAAATAATTGTTGTCATCATACCGTTTAATATCTGTGACGTCTCGCATTCCGACATGGATTAATTCTGCCTTGACGTCATACAATCCGCTATGCTCGTCATCGAAACCGCAGAAGGTAAACTTTTGGTCGGTTTGTACAATTCCACGATGACAGGCGTATTTTACCACACATCTGCTCCCATTTCCACAGAACATGTCGACAGTACCGTCACACTGATAACTAGCTATTTGAAAGGCGCAGTTCTTGTGAGCTCTATTCTCACAGTCTCGAACCTCGAGCAGACAGTCGGCTCCGATACCAGTTCTAACATCACACATCGCTTTCACAAGGTCTCGCTCGGTAAAGTCAAATCTTCCCTCTCTGTTGTCGACGATGATAAAATGGTTGCCGAGTCCGTGGTATTTTGAAAATGGAATTATCAATTTTGGTTCCTTCATTGGATACATATCCAGATAATTTCAAGAAGATCCCAGTCGATATATCAATCTTATCTATATGCTATTCTTTCAAATGTCGGTAGTAAGCTTATAAACAGGCGATCATGCGGACTTGAAACACTGACCTAATCTGCGGTAGGGCGTATATATGGTGTATCACATAACTATATGAGTGGGCTGTATTGTTGTAAAATATCGGTCATCGCCACTACATTTGCCCTGGTGAATCAAATATTCTCTATCACGCGCGATATTAACCCGAGATTGATATGTCAGCGTTATTGCATTAGCGTCTGTACGGAATAACTCCGCCGACTAAAGACACAATGGTAACACCAAGGAAGAGTAGAAATGAGAATACAACTAATCGTCAGAAAGCATTTATTTGCTGATGGTTATTACCTGCAGAATGTCGCTGAGCGACCTGAATACGAAGTTAATAAAAACTTACTCGAGGTACAACATAATATAACCTAAAACTGGATGCGCAAGGTAATTTTCGAAGGCTCATACGAATTGAATGTCATTCTAAATCTATCTGTCTTTTGTTCCAGTGGGAGTTGTCATGACCCGATCAGTCTCCTTGTTGTGGTTAGCAGAGATGCAGTTTAATCGTATATTTTGATATATTATAGCTGCGACAATATAGAAGACTAAGTTTGTAACAATCAGATGTGGAATATAATTTTAGCCATCGATGGGCTCTTCATTCATAGTCACCTGGCGTCAATTATGGATGTAGAATCCTTGGCTTTAACGAAAATTATTTATGGTACAAGACTCAAATTCTCATCACGTTGAGTTTCTTAGCTCAGATAACCCTATGATATTTAGGTTATTCTATTGAAAACGTCATTCTATAGCATGATATCTAATCTTTCCGAACGTCTTGCACGATACTCAACGTAATACGTAACCGCATTGTCATGGGGAATTCGGATGTCGAGTGTAGGTTCAGTTACATTGCTTGTTCAATTAACGATAGAAAATTACTCATTTAACCAAGGCCTTCTCCACATTTTGGACAGAACCGTTTGGGTTATTTCTGCTTTGCTCTCTCCAGATGTTCTTTTCCTTCGTGATGTCTTCTTTCCTTCTGGCTATTCAGGTAAAGCGTTGAGTTTACCTCCGATTTGTTGATTCAGAGCTGCACCTTACCCGAACCGGTACATGCCATTTTGTTTGTTTGTGTTTCTGCACAGAACAATAGCTTTGTCAAACACGATTTTCGGTGAGACAGACGACAAGTCTTCCGCAGAATTTGGGTGATTGAGTCCAATATTATTAGTTCATTGAGGGATCTTTTCCTCGGTCTCTACCATCTTGGTTTAGTCATTTTCCTAAGAGATGAAGTTTTTCCAACAGCAAAAAAGGCGATGGGGTAGCCAGGGCACGATAAGCATAAACGAACGATTGATCTGGACTGTGGAATTGGCATTTTGACCTTTGGGAATCCTCTTGCCTCTTAAATAGCATTTTGGAGGAAGTTCTGTCCATCCCAATGTCCATCCACTCTTGTCGAATGGTCCTTTTTCTTTAGCTGCAAGGGAAGATCTTGCAAAAGGCGATTTCGTCTTGATCTATACATACTCTGTCTTGATTGGCGCCTTGTAATCATAATGGCATCTAACGGACGAAGTGCTGATGTGCTTCCTTGGGATCGGTAGAACCAAGTTCTTCGGAAATAATTGATCTAAATTCTTGAACCAAAGGCAAACGAGTTTGAAGTCGAATCAAATATTTTGCTCCTCCGCTCCTCTAAAAGAGGCTCCCTGCGGAGACTGGATCCTGTCAAATACCTGTCAAGACTAGAAACGCGTAATTACATCACTAAAACATGTTAGAGATAAATACAAATGGCGCAGAGCTTATACTAAAGTCAAAGAATTTTTTAACGCGATGGCTCTCTTTTGCACCACTTTGTACATAAACCCTCCTTTCACAGGCAGGGACCAAAATGGACGATTTCTTAATGACGACGTAGCTCTGAATCCTGAAGATAGACAGTCGAGCAAAAGAATCCTGGCATCGATTATCTGACTCGATCCGAAACTACGCTTATACAGTTGTCCACAGGGGTAGAGGATCGTAAACTGTTGAATAATTGCATGGCGCTCAATCTCTTTCTTAATTGTAGACTACAAACCAGTCTCTTTTTGTATTGTCAATAGACTGAAAACAGTCATGCCGTCTATCATAAGCGAAACGCAAAATGGGTTTATGAACAAAAAATTTATAGGGGAAGTAACTCAAATAATTTGTGAAACAATGGAATGCCCAGCGGAAAACAGGTATGCTCTGAATTTTTGTTTAACCCAGAAATAGGATGCAGACAGGGTGCCCCGGTATCACCGTATCTATTCATAATTGTTGCCGAACAAATTACACATAGATATTTTTAATGAGAAATTCAAGCAACTCTATAAACAGAGAAACATCCCATGAATGATATCTCCTGTATGTAGTAGAGCTAAAGAAGGCTGTATGGCTTCCGACATTATTATATCCACGATCAGTTTTCTTGAACACAGATACTATTAATGAACTTAGATGGTCAATAAGGTCCTGATGAGAGATTGTAGTATAGAGAGTAGAGAAATCCCATGTGGATACATGTCTGTACGGTATGTGACCTTTAGCATTAAGTTCTTCCGTAAGACATTTTGAGTTTGTCAATATCCACATACAATGAACGAGTTTTTAGAAATAGTGGCGCAATACCTTTCTCAAAATGCTTTTACCTCCAGAAGGGCCCTCGTTTAACGGGTTGACCCTGTCAACCTAAATGTATGAACGTTGGTATTTAATGTGATGTGGTATTCCTTGTTTTATGTCCTACCATTATTTATTATTCCAAAAACTGATTGAATAACGGAACTGAGGCGAGCCGTTATCGACTTTGTGGTAATTCTACTACACAGTGATGTATCCCACTGATTAACCCTATCTGGCTTGGGGGGGCCATTATGGCCCCCCTACCAAACATTCTGCGCTATCTCCGGAACGACGAAAAATGGAGTGCTGAAACTCCGGGACATCGTAAACTATCCCTTTCTGGATAGTAATATTCCAGTGGGACCTGCATATGGCGTATACATATCTCGCTTAGTAGCATTTGCTAGATCCTGTGTTAAATGTGATGATTTTAATCAACGTCACAAAACATTGTTGCAGAAACTTATAAAACAGGGCTATTCCACCAAGCGCCCCCACTCAAAGTTTCTCAAATTTGGCGATACATATCGCATGCTGATAACAAAATACGAACGTAGCGTGCAAGATCTATGGCGCTACGTTTCGTAACTTGTGTCTAATTCCGCTTAACCCGGGGCTAGGGGCCGTATGAACCCATGTACTTCAAAAACCTCATGGTACTCACATGAACAGTCACAATCAAAGCGTGACTGAGATACATCATTCTTTAGATGACGACTTTACAACGAATATTATGGATTAAGAATACTGATCAGCGATACGGATTTGATATTTCTGGAACATCATGATGTCTTGCCGGCATCATTGAAACTGTTGACCGCTTCTCTCTTGCAAGAAACAAGCCTATGTTTATGTATACTATGATTGTCTTTTTGAATTTGGTGCTAATACTGTTATGTGGAAAATGGAATAGGTCTTTGGATTATGGACGCGGATATTCTCTAATGGACGACGGCTGGATTATGAATGACGGACTAGACGCTTGTAATTTATAGTTTATCATATTGGGGTCATTTTGAACCCATTTGCATAACCCCCTGAGCAGAGAATCATGGGTAAATTCAAGATGGCGGCCACGTGGGGTACCAGAAAAGTGATGTTTTTGTCATATTTCTTCAAAATTTCTGCTTTTCCGCGATGAAAAATGGGCAAAAACTATTTTATTTCACATCACATTAATATTTACTAATTTATCATGCAGTTTTTGCAGAGAAATTGCATAAATAAAAAATTCGGAAAATCCGACCGAAAAATCGACCAAAAAATACCGTTTTTGAAAATGACGTCACTGTGACGTCAACAAAGCGGCCATCTTCATCAGTAAATATTTGATATCTGGTGACATAAGGTTACTAAGACAACCGATATATCCCACATAAAGTAATGAATTGCCGAGAAGCAGGGACCGATAGCTAACAATTTTGTGAAATAGTTGTATTCTGAAAACATAAATGACTAGCTAGCATGCTGCAAGATCCATCACAGCTTTGCTGGAACAATTGCGTCACCTACATTTGCTTGTACTTCTGTTTCTGTTGCACAGGCGTTTTCAGTTTTAACAACTTGGCTACATGACATTCTATTATCCAGGGCAGGAAAATATAGGTTCGTATCAGGATATTGCCTAAGATGATGGACAGTGTACACCAAACATTCTGTATAGAATATATGTAGCAAATAGGAAACTAGAGGAGAGTGAATGGCACAGGAGAAGGGAACATGAGTGAAAGGCACAAGAGAAGAGCGACTTCGAAAATATTAGCGAGATGCATTTTATAGATGAATTCTTTCACATATATTTATTCATGTCACCGTCACGAATGGTGGTTTACAACAGGCTCCATGGGTATATAAGGAGAAGGGTTCTGTTTGTTTGTCAATGGAGAGCGTCAATACTATAGTAACCAAAACGTTTCTTAGACAAGCAGGTAGATTCTCTTGGCTGCAATCTTATTGCGGTTCTTAGAACAGTGTGAACTTTCAACATTAGCATTTTACTTTTAGAATGACGAAGGATTTCAAATGTTCATTTCATCGCAATGAAGAATTTGTTCAGCAGTATATTCTGCTCTTGTACATTGCTACGGATCTAACTCGAATGCGGTCTTTCTTTTGATTTGTCAAATGTTTATTCCCAGCCAAGTCATGTTCAGGTCCACTGCATTCGTCAGTGGAGTTATTGGACAGACAATGAAACAATTAAATCAGCAAGCACGGCAGACTCGAGCATGTACCGCGACGTCAGATTTACAACAGCTGTCTTTTAAAGATGGAGAGTTTGACTCCATGATTGTTGTGTTTCTGTCGTTTACTGACCAATCAGTTTAGCGACCTCAATCGATCATGGAATATGGCCAAAAAAATAACCTTATCCAAATCCAGTTTAAAATGGTTGAAATCAATATCTTGTTTATCCCGAGTATAGAAACAATTTATCACTATACATTATATACCGTTCCCATGGCCTAACTACACTATGAAACTGAATTGTATTTACTAAATGTCAGGGCAATGAGTACAACTTTCCATAGTTACCCCTCCTTCCAATTGATCAACTATATTATATAGGCCATCGGTATATTTCACATGGAATGAACTATCCGCCTCATATCATGGTCAGTAGACAAGGAATCCAATCTTTTTGCGCATATTGAAGGCACGGATGAGCCGAGATGCAGTGCACGTAACCATAGCTATCAATGTGACAGTTCCTATGTGCCTTTCACCAAGAAATCCATTGTAATGGACAAGAGCACAACACTGCCGAACAAATTCACCATTGCGATGGAATGGACATTCGAAACAAATATGCTACTGTTGAAAGTTCACACTGCTGTAAGAACCGTAATCACTTGTTCACATGTGCTAATGACCGACTGTTAAATGGTTGTTTGGATAATATTCTCCGTTCACTGTACATGTATATCAGTATTTCTATACTATATGACAAACTATCTCCTTCATGCTTATGACTTCAATTTAAAACGATGGTCGGGCGTAATTACTTTAGAATATTTTATTTCATTCTGATTTCTTTCATTGATAATTCCATTCCTGTTCAAATATTGACACATTATACGATACAATAAGAATGGAAATCGATATGAAATGAAATAAAAGGATTGTATCCGGCCGGGTGAACTCTAATGACAATCACAGGTGATAATCAGCGCAATGTCCATTAAATGCTTCAGTTCATTGATTTTAGCTGAACTAATGATATTTACGGGGGCAAAGGATTGGTCAGTATGGATGCGGAAATTCCATAATGGTTGACCGCTGAGTACTACATGCCGCTGATATTTAACATATTCAAAATTATTGTTTTTATTAGACTTTCGCTAATAAATTGAAATAAGATCAAACTGCATATTCCCTGGTTACTTGTGTGTATATATATTGCCCGCTGAAACTGCATATATATGTACCACCCACCATGGAATGTACATCAAGGGGAGATAATTACAACAAAGGTCGCCCCTTTCTCTCGATAGCGTTACATACAGGGGATCACAATCCGTCGAGCTGAATTCCTCTCTAAATGTAAGTCAAATCGTGCTCAAGAACGTTATTTGAGTATTAATAACAGTTTTCCAGGGAGTTGTGCGTGGGTTACGAAATATACATGACTGAAGTTCCGACTCAGTAGAAATATCGTACATCAGAATGTTGCGCGCGATGCATATTTTTGGAAAACTTTACCATGAAAACAACCAAATCCGCATGGTTTCATAGTTGCTAAATAATCGCAAAAACATCCTACAATATTTAACTCGGGGGATAATAGGTTAGCACAGAGTTCAGTTGAGAATGCCTGTGTCTATGACAATTCATTGGCTTAGTATTCAGTTGATAAACGACCCCGGCTCGGGCAATATGCACATTATAAGGGCAACAAAACTGCATATTCCCCTCATCAATCGCCACAATATATATCTGATAGTCTCCGAAATAGCTGGCGTATTGCTCAAATTTTGAAGGAAATGTTTGTTAACGTTTGTTCTTGCGGATTTTTTGTACAGTTCTCATGTCTCCAGAAGATATCTTAATCCCTGAACACCGATCAGAAATATATGATTCCTGGGAGTCCAAGAGTGCACCATTACAGGTGTCCTAGAATACAAAACATTGCTATGTGTTTTATCACAACTTTCCTATAGAGTCATATGGTTGCTTTTTAGTCACCAGACGTCAATTTTTCTCACCTCTTGCATATCGCCCCAATGTACATTCGGGTAGCTATACAGATTTATTTCTGCATATTGACATGCATTTTGACATGAAGAAATAGAGAATTGGGTCAAATGCACTGTTGAAGAATATCAGACTCTCAAGAAGGGGCAGATATGTGAATGTTTCGTAGGATAGAGGTATTCCAAAAACATAAATTACCAGATTGAAGGAAGTTAGAGGCTGCCAGCATGTCGCAAATGATAGAACAATAGCTAGCACAGCTTTGCTCGAAACAGTGCGCCTCAGAACTGTGCTTTGGTTTTTTGCAGCCATTGTGTTTTTTCTTAGTTTCATCAACTTAGCGACATGAAATCCAGTTAACAGCAGCAGAGGTATATATGTTCCTCCTACAAGATTGCCTAGCACGACGTATTTCTGGGTTGGATGGATCATACAATATGTATACGATTTGTCGTCTGTGGTGTTGAAACTGTACAAGCCGGCTGTAAAGAATACAGAAACAGCGCTGAATAGAACCCACAGCCAAACCACCAAGCACACGAGACAGATATTCTTTGGGTTAGCATGTCTCTGTGCCCAAAGTGGGCAAGTCAGTAAGAGAAAACGGAACACGGAGAAGATCACGAGGTGATTAACACTTGCTCCCACTGAACTGAACATCACAAAGAGTACAATCTTGCAGGCCAAGTGGGTAACGGTTCTTTCTTGGATGATGTAGAGGCGAATAATACCATAAGGAGCAGTACAAATCAGAAAACAATCCGTCACAGCGAGACTGACCAGTATAATAAATGTTAGTGAGGATCTGAGAGTTTTTTGTCTGAGGACGGAGACGATTAGAATGATATTCCCAGGAACTCCCACAACAATCACAATACACAACACTATGGTCACTAAAACACGCGTTTCAGCGCTGATGGTCTGCGAATATTTAGTTCCATTTGTCCAGTCCGTTGTTACGTGTTCGTTGATGCTATCTTGATCAAATACTGTTATATTCATCATTTCATATCCTGGCATCTATATTATCTTAGAAATAGTGTCCCCGAATGGTACTGAACAAAACTTGATCACATTCGTAACCACATTGTAGACGATGATGGGCTGTATTGCACACCCCAATCGGTTATAACACGTTCTTGGGATAGTATATTTACTGTGTTTTATGTTCTCTCCTGAATGCACGTGATTTGCCCAGAAAACGATGGATCGACTCATCATCGTCATTGCAGATTGGTGACAAATCATTCTGTTCAAACATATTAGAGAGGAAGTCAACCAGTACATGATAGATATGAATTCGCGAAATATTAAAAATGCACACTAATGTCGTTCATATATGATAGCCAGTGCCGTGTCCATTACTCACATCAGTCAATTAATTGTAAATGATTTATGCCCGGTTAGGATATAAAATATTCATCTACGTGTTACCATTTTGTCTTTAGATTGTTATTACATATTGTTTTCATTCACTTAGATTGAAAATATATATTCATACATACATACATACATACATACATATAGAAATCTATCAACAGGTCAGTGGGTGTGCTATGGGGAAAAGGTTTAGTCCTAACTTCGCTTCTATGTATGTAGCTCAGTGGGGCTTTAAGGAAATGCGAAAACAATACCCCTTGTACCCCAGATTTTTGGATGATATTTTTATTCTTTGGAATCACCATAGAGAAGATCTCTGGCCATTTATTGACATTCTGAACAGCCATGCCCCCAATATAAAATTAGAAGCAGTAGTTCACGAATCCTCTATTGATTATTTGGATGTCACAGACTACAAAGGGCCCGGGTTCACCAATACCGGGTATTTAGATTACAATGTATTTTTCAAACATACTGACACACATGAACTCCTCCAGGCCAAGTTGTTTCATCCTCCTCATATGTTTAAGGGTATAACCAAATCACAAATCATCCGATTTCACCAGAATTCTAGCAATCTCCAGAATTTCAACCAGTTTTGTTCAGTATTATTCCACGCATTGAAACCTAGAGGTTATTCAGCTCGTTTCCTTCGTCCCAACGTCGGCAATGGTCAAAGACAACAATGCCTAAAACACAATGTAAACTTGATACATTCATCGCTACTCAAACGTCCTTCAAAACTGAACAAACGAGAAACAAATACCAACTACGAGACCATCTGCCCCCGTGACTCGGTGAACGTAATATATCTCATTAATACGTCCAAAAAGAGTCTTAACAGTATATCGGTGAACTAAAAAGGGCTTTTAGGGAACGACCCACGCGTCATCTATCTGATACTAGACTTGAAAATGACGGTCCGGTTAATGACCATTTTAATCGCCCAGGACACACCGAACAGGAACATTTTGAGATAATGCTAACAAATTCTCACTCTCACCACACAGGAAGGGACTGACAGACTAAGAGCGATACGAGAGGCATTTTGGATCGAAGCGTTACAAACACGAATCCTTTGGGTATGAATATTGATCCAGGTAAACAGTCTACACGGGAGATAATACCTTTTGTGATTCCCTATATCAGGCGATATGTTGAAGCCGTCCGTATGCTAAAGGAAGAATATCAGAATCTCCAATCTAACCTTAAGCAGCCACTTAATCTGAAGCTAATCATAGCTTACACACAAAAATAAGAGTTTACGCGACTTACTTGTCCAAAGTAAATTATATCCTCTAACATAGGTTGGTGACTGAAATTTACGTTGGTACAATTTACTGCCATGGCATAATCTTTATTATAGCAGCCTTTTAAAACCATCATAAACTTGTCTCTAGGAACGATTTTTAGGTTACTTTTTGCTTAGTGCATCCCTATGCCAATGCCTACATAAACACATAAAATACGCACCGACCGCTTTAGATCTTTCATCGGTGAGAAACCTTCTTTTACAGCTAAATCCGACTGGTTACCTACAATGTGGACCCCGAAATTCCAAATTGGAGCGATATGCAAGCTGTTGAAAAAGCCCAAGATATAGTTAGGGATTTACAGAATGGAAATGTCGGCAATTCTCCAAATTTAACTTTTCCGGAATGTCGCTCTTTATCAAAATTACGCCACAATATAAAAAACCTCTTGTTCAAACCAGGGGATAAGGGATCAACTACAGTTATAATGTATAGAGAAAATTATATCAAGGAAGCCCAGTGGTTACTTGATAATCCCAGACATTACAAAAAGCTAGAGAAGAAAATTTGGCCTCAAAATGTAAGAAAATTCGTTACCTTTCTGGGACGCTTACACGAGAACAAAATTGTTTCGGACAAACAACTGGATTATCTAGGACCTAATAGGTTTCATGCAAAAAGACGAGACAGGTTTACATTTTATCGAAAATTCACAAACCAATATTCAGATGGAACAGATCCATTCACCACACCAGACCGAACTATAAAGTCTCGGATTGTGGTTCTGACTTTTTGGCCGCGATATCCAAACTTAATGTTCCTATACAAACACCCTTCTGGTTACCATGGATATCGAATCAATGTACACCAATATCGATATCGACGAAGGTATGCAAGCAGTGGAAAACGCTTTTCATAAATTTGCCGATCCAAAACGACCAGATAAAGACATTTTGGGACTCTCAGAACTTAGCTTGAAAGGAAATGGTTTTGAGTTCAATGGTCCACGAGATATCCTGAAGGATCTTGGCGCCCACCATTGTCCGATAATTGTAAGCTAATGACAAAGATCTTTTTGTACATTATTACTAAGAACAAACGATTGATTTGTAATTTTGTTTTGCAGAATTTTGAATTTAAGCGAAAAGGATCGAAAAAGGGACACTGGAAAACAACAAGATATTATCTTTCTAAGCTTCAAGATTTCTAGAAACTGTACTTGATGTCGGTTGTCAGTTGTCGGTTGCACATGACATCATTGGGTACTGGAAGCGAAGGCAAATCTCTGACACTTTGGCATGAGCTATGAAACATACTTAAGATTTTATAATCAGGAGCGAATGCTAATTCTGTTCTGTTTATTGGGCTAGTTTGCAATATCTCTTTTGAGATACCATGCTCGAAAATATTAAAATGGTGCAAAACTTAATACTGAAGGGATCCGGTCCATGCAGTAATGTTGAAACTTTGAAAGTGTCGGAATCCCTTGGATCAAAACACGCAGTAGTCTACAGTTGTCGAGTTGCGACGTTGTGACGTTGTGTCACAATAGTGACGTCCCTTCGTGTAGCCGACCCGTCGGCGGACGAAACGGCGGGGCAGTTCACTTGCAACGGCATGGACTAAAGTAAACTGATTTAAAATTTGAAAAATACGTTTTAATTTGGACTCATTTGAACTCCTTGATATAGAAGGTGAAAGTACGGATAATCTCTATAGTCAAGTTATAGAATATGCCCACCCCATGATCGGCCGACGACTCTTAGGTTGCAGCGTTACAACTCGGGAATACCGTATTAATTTGAAGCGTGACTTGGATTTTCGAATCGGACCGAAAAAGGTATCTTGCAAAGCTAGGTCCCATGTGGGACCTGTGTACCAGAGAATTCATGATAACAATGTTTCAAGGGGAAATTCAAGATGGCCACCTGGCGGCCATATTGGATTTTCAAATCGGACCAAAAATGGTATCTTGCACAACTGGACCCCAAGGGGAATCTGTGTACCAAATCTGAGAAAGATTCATACAATACTTCCTGAGAAATCTCGATAACAATGTTTCATGAGAAAATCCAAGATGGCCGCCTATGGCCATATTGAATTTTCGAATAGGACCGGAAAAGGTATCTGGCACAACTAGACCCCAAGGGGAACCTGTGTGCCAAATTTGAGAAAGATCTATGCAGCAGTTCCTGAAAAATTACGACAACAATGTTTCATGGGGAAATCTAAGATGGCCGTCTGGTGGCCATATTGGATTTACGAATCGGACCGAAAAAGGTATCTTGCACAAGTAGACTCCAAGGGGAACCTGCGTACCAAATTAGAGAAATATCCAGGCAGTAGTTCCTGGGAAATCGCGATAAGAAAGTTGCATGGGGAAATCCAAGATGACCGCCTGTGACCATATTCAATTTTCGAATCAGACCGGAAAAGTTATCTTGCACAACTAGACCCCAAGGGGAACCTCTGTACCAAATTTGAGAAAAATCCATGCAGTAGTTTCTGAGAAATCGCGATAACAAGAATTGTGTACGGACGGACTGACTGACTACGGACGGACGGACGCCCCGACGGACGACGGACCACGGACGAAAAGCAGGCTAAAAATACCAGCAAATATGTGGGTGCGGGATGGGGAAAATGTTTAGTCCAAATTTCGCTTCCATTTATGTAGCACAGTGGGAAGGAGGTGCCCTGAAAAAATCGATCAAACAGCCACTTTTATATCTTAAATTTCTTGAAATCAGTCGAGAATTAGGGGCATTTAGTGATATTTTGAATAATCACGACCCCCCATATAAAACTACAAGCGGTAGTGCTCTCAGCATCTATTGACTAGATGTTACAGTTCTCAAGGGACCTGCATTCGATAATACGGGTCAGCTGGATTGTAAGGTGTTTTTCAAACCAACTGACTCACACCAGCTATTACATTTTAAATATTTGGTTTAAATAGTATTTATTCACCTTGAGATGAGATGGGGAGCGCATTAAGATGACTTATTATTGCGTCTCCCCTCTACAAAATATATATAACACCAGTCAAGTTACGGATAAAACAAATATAACAAATAATAGAGAGAAGGCTCAACATATGTGACCAAATCCACGATGAAGATAATGAGAAGATTTCAGTTTTCGCTGTGATAAGCTCAGGTGCCATCGTGCTACGAGGTATAACGATAAACTACACGAAGAAAAAATGTCTGGACACTGAAACAACAGTAGATTGGCATATGAGACATATTTGTAGTTTGAACTCAGAAACGTTTGGTTTTTGTAATATAGTCACCCAGAAATTTTTGAATACGCATTAGTAACCTCATTTGTGTCTACATCGCCGAATAATAGTGTTTCTGGAATTGGAAAACTCGGCATATCGTAAATAGCTGCGAGATTAGTTAACAGCAGAATACGTTGAGTGTGGAAAATGGGACAGTACAGGAAATAATGATCGACATTCTCGTTGGGATGTACGCAATTACATTGAGTAGTGTCGGAAAGGAAATTGTCAAATAAGTGTCTTTTGTGATTGCTGCAACCGTTACGGAGACGACACAGTGAAACATTCTCTTTTCAGGGACAAACGCAATACCAGGATGGTGGATTAGGCTTTAGGTTTTATGTCATATCATCCAAGTTGCCACATGAACAGGTACAATAAAAGCGTACCTGAGATACAACACATATCACGAATCGTTAGATTCTTGGTATGTGCTTTAGAATAGGTTAACCAGAATACTATTCTGTGAAGTCATGTGACGCAGTCAGTATGTCGGCACCTCTTCCCACTTCTCTTATATGTGTTGTAATTAAAGACATAATTAATAACTTGCGTTTGAAAGCAGGTACAGATGGTAAATTCTGAACGGCTACTGGGAGGGCATTCTAATCGCGAACAGTGGCTGAAAAGAAGGATCCCCCTAATTAACTCCGTTCGACACATGTAAGATGTAAAATAATTTGCGTTACGGACATTATACGGATTGGGGGTATAGGTTGTCGAAAGAAGGTGATCGTACAGGGGAATGGGTGCCAGTCCATTCACAATACGATAAAACATTGTAAGTCTAGGGACTTTACGTCTCCTCGACAGTGTTAAAAACCCAGCTTCTGTATAAAAAGATTCTAGGTTAGCAGTGGAAGTGATGCCAGGTATGGTTCGTAATGCCTCCTTTTGAATGTTTTCTAATCTGTATATCAAATTTTGTCTGAGGTTGTCCCAAACAACATCACCATATTCTGGACTCGGTCGTATAAAACTCTTATACATTATTTCGAGACACTTCATATTCAAAATATATTTCAGTCCTTTGAATACTGATAACTTTTTCTGTGCTGCGTTTATGAAATTTTTCAATATGAGTGTTCCAGTTACCCTTGTTGTTGAAGGTCACCCCTAGATGCATGCTTATGACCCAGTGACGGTTGGATTGGCGAATTAACAAAGGAGATGGGAAAATCAGATGGAGAATGCCTAAGTGAGGCTGAAAGAGAGACTGGTTTTGCAGTCTTGAAATCAACAAGCCATGTTCTAGCCCACTGAGAGATGATGTGCATGTCGTGATTAATGGGTGTTCTATGAGATTGCAAGTTGTCAGAAATAACATAGAGACATGTATCATCAGCAAACAACCGGATACTGCTTAAATTATTACCAGGTAAGTCATTTAATAGAAATAAGAGAGGATCAAGAACGGAGCCTTGAGGCACACCTGCATGAAGGCGAAGTATTGTAGATTCCTTGCCTTGTAGTACGACACGCTGACTTCGGTTGATTAAGTAGCTTTTTAACCATTCTAGTAAGCTACCGGATACGCCAAACTGCTGCAATTTTATAAGCAGGCCACGGTGCCACACTCTGTCAAAGGCATTCGATATATATAAAAAAAAAACAGAAAGCGCCTTAACAATGTCAACATAGATATCGAATAGTTGTGTTACAGTTGAGTGGGATGGAAGAAAGCCCGACTGATTAGGTGTTATTTCGTGCCTAATGAAATTAAAAAGATTCTTGAAAACGACTCTCCATGACTTTGCTTAGACAACTCACCAAAGATATTATTCAGTGTTGGAATTGTAATTAATTGGTTTTACACTCGCCTGGCGCTTTCATCTACCTTATTTATATTTCTAATTCTGGCGCCCCCGGTCATTAAATTTTACTTCTTATCTCATTGTAAATAATTTGTATTGTTTAATCATCGTTTAGTCATCTTTTTTTAATACTCGCCTGACTCTCTTACTACCTCATTGTGCATATCATCCTCAATTGCTTGGCGATCTCGGTTATTTTAATTAATCTCATTGAAAATATCATTATTGTTTTAATCATCATGTTATCTTAATCACCTCTCGGTGATATTAGCTTCACATCTACTGTTTTCTGTAACAAAACCGAGACTAAATAAAGTTTGTATTGTATTGAAGATAGATGGTCGCCCTTTTTGAATAAAGGTATTACGTTAGCAATTTTCCAATCAGTTGGAAATTTGGATGTTTGTAGCGAATGATTAAAAACTCGAGCAAGGATTGGGGCGAGCATACACTCTGCCTGAAAGAGACATGTTGGACTGATGTCCAAGATGAAAAGCGTACCGAACACGTCAGTATTACTTACATTAAAACTATCCAGACTGTTTTCGGTATACACAAACACAGGGGAATAGCAGTGCATTAGATTTGTCAATATTTGTTATATTCGTAAAATAAGTATTCAGGATTTCAGCCTTCTCGTTAATCTCATAGGCGAAAGAGCCGTTTGTTCGTTTTAGAGGCGGAATATCATTAAAATTAGAGTTGCTGTCTTTGAGGAAGGATTTACTTAATTTCCATCAGTATTTTGAGCCAACCCGACCAGCCTCAATCTTTTCAGCTGTTTTATCTTTGCATTCGTGTGTTTTGCAGAATTAACGAGGTAATTAACGTAGTTTCCCTGACGTTTGAAACATATAAGGTCATTTTCTGACTGAGTTTTCCTTGATTCCTTGAACCTTTTATCACGGTTTCTCATCTCGTGTTTAACTTTACTGGTAATAGTTACATATTTGTGGAGAATGGCTATTGAAGCTACATTGTTAATATTTGAAGTAATACACTGGCACCATATATCCACATCATTTTCCTACGTCAAATTGTTCCAATTCGCATTGTTTAAGATTCTTCGAACTGCGTCCCAATTAGCCTTATCGTAATTCCAAATCAAACGTCTGTAAAAACATCGCTTAGGAATACGTGATTCTAGTGTAACAGAGGCTAGAACGTGGTCGCTACAAAATGGAACCAGGACCCCGCTGTCGCAGGCGAGATTGAACATATTACACAAAATAGGAGCGAGAAGAGAGTTGGAGACTGGGCGAGTTGCTTCAGTTATCAGTTGGTTAAACCCAAGGGCGTTTATCATATCGCGCAGGTCACCTTTATCCAGAATGTTTTTATCCGGGTTGAAATCGCGAGCATACTCGATATTATCCGACAAAAGTTGTCATTTAACAATCGGTGTATTTGGAAGGCGATAGATAACGCATATCAATGGTCGAGGGTTGTCACATAGTTCGAACCAAATCATCTCCTGGAGGCGGCAGTACCTTGATAGGTTCTCTTCCACCAAGTTAAATTTGTCAGCGAGACCGCAAACATTGTTATGGACAATAGATAAGTGAGTGACACTGTCTGGACCAAGATTTGTTTCAATATCCCCTGAAAGTATCAAAAGAGTGGTAATTGGAAGGAAATTAGTAACATTTGCATTCATAATGTATTGAGACGAGGTCAAAAGATACTTGAAAAGATTTGCAAAAGGAAAACGCATTTTCCAGTAATTGAAAATGAAACGATGCCGCACAATAATTATCTAAGGCGTTCTAAATCTTTCTACCCTCTCCTTACATTTAAGGGTATCGCGAAGTCTCAAATTATTCGTTTTCACGGGAATTCTAATGACCTCTAGTATTTCATTCATTCGTGCTCTATCGTGTTCAAGGTACTGCAGCCTCGAGGTCACTCAGTTCGTTTTCTCAGTAAAATAATATCGGACACTGTCCGACAAATTACGACTTTTAAAACAAGGGACATCTGAACCTATTAAGATCAAACACAATCGATCTAGGTACGGTGATGGGCGATCTGAAAAATGTGTGAAAGAGCGGTGTAAACTTAACTCATTTATCGCCACGCGTTCTATTGTCAAAAGTGAACAAACCAAAAATGAGTATACCAAATGAGAGAATGTCTCAACTGTGACTCTGTCAACGTGATTTATCTCATAACGTGTAATGAATGCCTTAAACAGTGTGTTGGAAAAGAAAAGAATGCATTCAGAATGCGCGCAACACGTCATAGGTCAAACATATTCTTGAAAAACGATAAGGTTCTTGGTTACCTGGGAGTATAGTTTCTAGTAGAGATAAAGGAGGTTAGATGTCTCTCTGTAATGGCGATAGTATCGTATTTACTAAGGTTCTCTTCCACCAAGTTAATTTTGTCAGCGAGACCGCAAACATTGTTATGGACAATAGATAAGTGAGTGACACTGTCTGGACCAAGATTTGTTTCAATATCCCCTGAAAGTATCAAAAGAGTGGTAATTGGAAGGAAATTAGTAACATTTGCATTCATGATGTATTGAGACGAGGTCAAAAGATACTTGACAAGATTTGCAAAAGGAAAACGCATTTTCCAGTAATTGAAAATGAAACGATGCCGCACAATAATTATCTAAGGCGTTCTAGATCTTTCTACCCTCTCCTTACATTAAGGGTATCGCGAAGTCTCAAATTATTCGTTTTCACGGGAATTCTAATGACCTCTAGTATTTCATTCATTCGTGCTCTATCGTGTTCAAGGTACTGCAGCCTCGAGGTCACTCAGTTCGTTTTCTCAGTAAAATAATATCGGACACTGTCCGATAAATTACGAGTTTTAACACAAGGGACATCTGAACCTATTAAGATCAAACACAATCGATCTAGGTACGGTGATGGGCGATCTGAAAAATGTGTGAAAGAGCGGTGTAAACTTAACTCATTTATCGCCACGCGTTCTATTGTCAAAAGTGAACAAACCAAAAATGAGTACCAAATGAGAGAATGTCTCAACTGTGACTCTGTCAACGTGATTTATCTCATAACGTGTAATGAATGCCTTAAACAGTGTGTTGGAAAAGAAAAGAATGCATTCAGAATGCGCGCAACACGTCATAGATCAAACATATTCTTGAAAAACGATGGCCCAGTGAATGACCACTTTAATCTTCTAGGTCAATCGTTTGAACAGCATTTCGAGATCATGCTAACAGAAAAAATACCGACGCTCAACACTCGGGAAGAGACCGATAACCGCCAGGCATAACGCGAGTCATTTTGGATCAAAACCTTGCAAACGTGACAACCGTTTGGTATGAACATGGATCCCGGCAAGATATCCACAAGAGAGATCATCCCATTTGTTCTTCTGTATAACAGAAGAAATGTTGAGTTCGCACGCATCCTCAAAGAATAATACAACGAACTCCAGCCCAAACTCGAGACCAGTTATTTCCAAGAATAAGAGCTTACGTGATATTCTGGTGAGGACTAAGCTACCGTACATCCATTGTCATTACCTACATCAGCAGTAGGAATTATCTGGGTAACTGACATGATATTACCTTATGACCGCAATCTCCCCCCTCCCGCCACTTCCCATCTCAGAACTACTTACATATAAAGTTTTATATGAGCATGAACACTGTGCTTCAATTTGCAAGCAAAGAGATGTGTGTTACATGTACTCAAAAAGAGATGTATCACATTCTATCATGACATAAAGCTAGAAACAGAAGCTGTCATTTTAAGTCTAAAAAGTGCAGTCTAAATAATGCAATGCACCACCATGCGTATTACATGAAAATTTGAGAAATGGCTCCGCTATGGCTGGCGCAGCAATCAAACTTTCAAACTTAAACGTATGTTTCGCGGTTCTATCAAATTGGATTGATTCAAAGCGAGAACCTTTTTCTCAATATTGGATTCAGTGGTCACTGTGTTCGTGTGTTCATCTGAAATATATCAGTGCACCCCTACAGATCATATAACACTACAATCTTTCAGTGCACCACTGCAGATGATATAACCCTACAATCTACCAGTGCACCACTAAAGATCGTATAAACCTATCGTCTATTAGTTCAGCACTACAGATCCTATAACCCTTCAATCTACCAGCGCATCAGAACATATCTTATACCCTTACAATCTGGCCGTGTACTACAATATATAACCCTATACCCTATGTTCTACTAGTTCACCACTAAGATCCTATACCCCTGTAGCCTACTAGTGCACTACTGCGGATTATATAACCCTACAATCTACCTGTGCCCACTACAGATTCTCTAATCTACTAGTGCACTACTGCAGTTCTTATAACCCAAAAATCTACCAGAGCATCACTACAGATCCTAAAACCCTATAATGTACCACTGCACCACTGCAGATCCTATAACCGTAAAATCTACCAGCGCACCATTGCGCAGTCTCTAACTCTATAATTTAAAATCTACCAGCGCACCACTACACAGCATCTAACTCTATCATTTACCAGTGCATCATTACAGATCCTCCTAAAACCCTATAATGTACCACTGCACCACTGCAGATCCTATAACCGTAAAATCTACCAGCGCACCACTACACAGCATCTAACTCTATAATTTACCATTGCACAATTACAGATCCTATAACCTACAATCTACCAGTGCATCACTACAGATCATATAGCCCTATAATATACCAGTGCACCACTACAGATCCTATAACCCTGTAATATACCAGCGCACCACTACAGATCCTATAGCCCCACAATCTGCCAAAAATTCTCTTGGATTTTTCTACATGTATTGCTAGAGCTTGAAAAATATTCAGAGATTGCGAAATGCCCCCTGTCTCTAGGCCTGGACACTCAGGTCAGGTAGGGTTAACAGGTTGCTGACTTTCAAAGTGGCTGACTATAGCCGTATATTCAGCCGTCGTCCCTAATCCAAAGACCTAATTCATAAGCCCAATGTGACTATTGTCATCAACGTCAAAAGCATTATCAGTATTGCAGAAACTTATAAAACAGTGTTATTTGACCAAGCGCCTTCACTCAAAGTTTCTCAAATTTGGAGATACATATCTCACTCTGATAGCAAAATGTCAGCGTATCTCTGGCGTTACGTATCGTGACTTGTGCCCACTTCCGCTTAACAGGGCGGCCGTATGAACCTAAGTATTTCAAAACCCTGAAAGTGTTCATCAGCGATACGGATTTCATACTTTTGAAACATTATGTCTCCTTGACAGCATTATTGAAAACTGTTGATCGCTTCTCTCTTGCAGGAAGCGAGCCTATTTTATGTATATTATGATTTATGCTTTAATTTGGTGCTAATGATATATATGAATTAGGTACTTGTTTTGGATACGAACTTGCAATAAGGAAATACTCCCTCGTTTGAGTCATTTTTACTATCTGGCGGTCCCATAGTTCATTACTATTCAACAGATGAATTGGTGGGGCTATTATATCATAGCTCTGAAATATTTTTGTATCTAATACCGCTCAAGTCCGTGCTAATGGCCGTGTGGTCATATGATTTCTTGCCAGTACGTCGGCATGGCTTTCCACCACCCTTTTGCTGTTGCCTTTAATTTGGATTATGGGCGCGGAAATTCTTCGATAGACAACGGCTGAATAGTGAATATTGTGAGGTGAGACTGATGGGACTGATGTGCCTGTAGTTTTCTACCTTGCCTTTGAATCCTTTTTTAGAGATTGGCGAAACGTTGGCATTTCTTCAGTCCTGAGGAGCTGTTGTATTACCAAACTCGCCGTAGAAGTTATCGCAAGGGGACCACAGATCGATCTGTTCGGCCGTTTCGGATAAGACCTTTGGATATACACTTAGCCCAGAAGGTGTAAATTACACCTCTACGGGGTGTAAATGGCTTGTCCCAGGGCTAACACCCTTTTGGGTGTGAATTAACACCTTCTTGAAAAGGTGTTAAGTTACACCTTTTTTTGCTCACATTACACCTTCCATGGGTGTTCATTCACACCTTCTGAATAAAATTTGCACCTTCCAGACAAATTTATGAGCGTATTTTTGTTGGGAACCCAGCATCCCATGGGTGTTTATTTACACCTTTTGACCACAACTAAACTTTTCAGTGGTGTTAATTTACACCTTTTCCAAAGAATTACACCTTCTTTGGGTGTTAATTCACACCTTTTGGGCAAATTTGAATCATCTAGGGGTGCTAAAATACACCTTCTGGTGATCATTCCATGTTAAATCACACCTTATTAGTAAGAATTACACCTTTCATTGGTGTTAATTTACACCTTTTGACCGAGATTACACCCTCTTGGGTGTTTATTTACACCTTTTGGCCAAAAATAAACCTTCTAGAGGTGCTAAAATACACCTTCTGGAGACGATTCCATCTTCCAGTGGTGTTAAAACACACCCATTTCGTGAGAAGTACACCTTCAAAAGGTGTTAATTTACACCTTTTTAGTGAGAATTAGTGGTGTTCGTACCATCCAGTAATGGCTCTTGGTTGAGGTACACAATAAGAATTGGTCTTTTCATGTTAGCCCTCCCTGATATCATAGTTCACTCTCAATCCCTGGAAGCACAAAGTTCAAACTATTAAAAATACAAGCATCCCAACCCAACCTAAATTGAGCACGTTATGTTCATGTCACTTATGCCTCCAACTTTCACCCGCCTACATATATCGTACAACTATTTATATACACACAAGTCTTTACCCCCACCC
The DNA here is from genome assembly GCA_036873755.1 of Hanleya hanleyi. NCBI lineage: Eukaryota > Metazoa > Mollusca > Polyplacophora > Lepidopleurida > Hanleyidae > Hanleya > Hanleya hanleyi. The sequence goes on from JAVTVY010018113.1 coordinate 62,425, forward strand.
ACTAAAGCACAAAGTTCAAACAATTTAAAATACAAGCATCCCACCCGAACCTAAATTGAGCACGTTGTGTTCATGTCACTTACGCCATCACCTTTCACCCGCTCACAGATATCACACAAACTATTTACATACACACAAATCTTTACCCCCGATCACTAAAGCACAAAGACTTAAATATACAAGCACTCCAATCCAGGTACCGACCATGAAGTAAAATAAGTTGCTCATCCTAAATAATAATTGGGTATCTTGAAACCAGCTTTGAAACTCTGCTCGTATGTGTTAATACAGGTTTCATGAGATTTGTACATAACCTTCTGGGGTGCCCTAGCCTCTGAGACCGAAAATCGAAAACTCTCAGAGAGTAGGGGTAACCAGTAACAGAAACTGACAGCAACACCAGATCCAGATTGGTGGGGGGGGGAGGTGACGAAAACTGTCATGGAATACTTTTGTACATAACCTTCTGGGATGCCTCAGCCTCTGAGACCGAAAATCAAAAACTCTCAGAGAGTAGGGTATAACAGGTAACAAAATGGTCATTAATAATTCTCCGCCTCTGAGCTGTGGAAGGGTCTGTTTGCTTTTCGAGTGTCTAGGTGACGTCTGTATCAAAGGCTGGCAGAGCAAAGTTCAATGGCTCTTGACCGAGAGTAGGTGTACTGCTGCTGCTAGGTCCAATCCTACAACCAGTAAGAACCACAACTGATAAACGAATTCCACAATGTAAATGATACTTATCACTTTATGCATTAAAGTTCCATTCTTGTTAACTGGAAATATACACAGAAACAAATAGTAAATTTATGTTTTGAAATGTCAATCCCAACACAGTTTCGAACCCGGGCACCCTAATTACAGACCGATACAGACCGGTACAGACCAATACAGACAGATACTTATAAAGGACAGACCGATACTAAAAACATACAGACCGATACCTAAGTACCATTGATTACGACTTTTAGAATACATAATTGGTACTTTGTGGGGTTAATAGAGCAAAAACGGCATCGCATTTAAGCCGGGGACACACTAGGCGATTTTGTACGCCCGATCCATTTTCGCTTGCGGAATCGTGTAGTGTGTCTGACTGTGCGACGCCGAACTTTGGTAGCGAACACGTACGCCCGACCAATCGGCCATATTCAACATGCTGAATATTGGCGATCAATTTCGGCCGGATTTTTATCGGTGGCGTAGAAATCGGCCAGCGATAAAAAATCGCCTAGTGTGTCCCCGGCTTAAAGCCGCGCCCGTTACGTCAGGAAGCGCGTCGCACGGCCGAATCGCACGGTCAATTCGCCCGCCAGACTCGCCCAGCGCACCGACCTGCAGCTCTAAATTCTCCTGAAATATATTACACATACTTGATATTATAGGAGAATATTGAGCACGAATAAAGTTGAATGAAACAAGTGTTTCGGGTTTATTGGAGTTATTTTAGTAAAATAACAACACGTCAACCCTCATCAGGAGTCCAACGTATCAATTCACAATGTTCATAGTTTTGATTTCTTCAACATTTGTTTCAAATTCTTCCCCCTTCTGTATGCAATTACTGGGTTTTCCCAGACTTTCGTTGTGCGTGATTCGAAAGATTTGATAAAATGTCAATATTTCAACAGGATTTTCTTTATATATTTCATCGCTGGATGGTAGGTGGGAATGAAACGGATGGATCTTTTCTTTAGGTTTTTTACTTTCTTTTTTCTTCCCGTTACTGTCCGAAATGTGAAATAGAAATAAGCTGCGATGATGGGCCGTGAACAAAAAGTTCAAACTTATTTTCTCAATGCTTGTTTAGCGTACTATTGTCCGCATGTTCATTCCCACCATATCAAATATTTTGGAATAAATAAAATGGAAACGATCTGTTCGAATTATTGTTCCAATATGCCATTCTCCGCCCATAAATATAGATTTTTATTGCCTTCTGACACTTCATGTACCGTAATTTGTCATTTCGTGTCTAATACATTTTATACAATATTGGGTCTCAACGTTGTATAATAACCTCATATTAATAATGGTATCACTGCTGCTCATGAAAAGCGAGCTCTTTGTTCTAATTTGTGGAATCTATCGCAGTATCTACTGCTCTTGCATAAACACACCAGCCGAACCGGTCCGCCAGGAGAGTCGCGGTACATGGAAGGTGCTGGGCGACCCAGGTGGGCGAATCGGCCGCGTGCCGCTCCCCGTAGGGCCTAGCGGGAAGCTGATTGCCACGCCGTTTTACGCTTTCAACAGCTGTTTTCACAAGAAAATACCACAAATTACCAATTATGGCTTCTAGAGGCCGTAATCTATTATATATAGGTATCGGTCTGTCCTTTATAATTATAGGTCTGTATTGGTCTGTATTTAGTCCGACCCGTCGAACCAGCCCATGTAACTGAATCAAAGTTTACATTCTTTGGAAAAGAAACAAAACTACGGTAATCAGACTGTATGAAAGTTGACTTACACAGTTGGTCGTTCAAGTTGAGAATGCATATCCACGGTGTCACTTGGACCAGTGTCTGTGCTTTCCTGAAATGGGGGAAAATATTAATTTTTCAACTGCGGTTTAAGGACGCACATAAGTAACTGGCTATATCCTGCGTAGTCTGCATAAAAACAGGGTAAGTCAAATATACATGTATCCACATATTCAGAGTAGCTACAAAACCAAAAGTGAATAATAATTATAAGACTTAATAAAATTAGCAACGGTTCCGGTCAGATTTCACTATACTAGGTTATTTGATTAGTTCTGCCATAATTAATGATTATATTTTCATGATCTGTGAATAACAGTGATTCACCTCCAAACACTGGTTTGTGGTACGAACACATTGGGTATCATATGGAATATCAAAGACGGGGTAGACATCACCGGAGAACACGAATTATCGATACCTTATCAGTACGCTATGGAACATTGTGAAATGCTCAATCTGTTGTCGTATGCTGTAATATCTGGATTTTGAACTTATCGGGTATCTCATCCTGGTCCTCGACGTCCACGAACTCTTCAAAATCAGCATCATACGACTGGAAAATAAATAAATCACATTTAACTAAGTGGCAAACAATCTATCAGTCAATCTGTCTCATATACCCACGAAACTAAGCCGTCATATACCCACGAAACTAAGTCGTAGGGGTTGAAGAGAACCTACAAAGACCGATCCTCCAGTCCAGCCCCGCTCTTTTTAAACATCATATAATTCTGGTTTCATATTAATAAAATTATATGGGTAAATAGTATTAAGGTAAATAGTACCTCAAAATATCCCAAACATATCTTTCCATGATGCCCCAAGTGACTGAGCGTTATTAACTCTTCCTATTCCACTGAGTACTAAAATTCACTATAAGTACTGCATTAAACTGAACTGAACAAATTTATGCCGCCATATTGGATTCGCATTCAGGCAAATGAACTCCCGCTTTTTGTGTGAGCTGAACATTTAAGAGCACATTTTCACAGTGACGTGTTCGAGGTAGTTACACTCCTATCTAATGAAGATAATACTTACAAATATGTGCGACTATAGTGGGCTAAATCGACACGATTTCGCAAAGTTTGAAACAAGCCTTCTCGAAGAAAATCAAACCGCCCTCCATTTTCTCCCACGTGATCCTTGTGAGCATGCGCATTGACTAGTATCATTTATAACCTCGTTCCCGAACACAGTGGTATAGGGTAACAAGCACCTACATAATCGGGGCACCAGGCTAACCAGTTCTGACTCCTTTCTATCTCATATAGGGGCCTACTATTGATGAGATTTAAATAGAATTTCTATATTTTTATGCGTCACTGATTTGATTGGGTCAAACAATCTGTCTGAGCAGATTATATTAATCAAATTTTGCAAAAGTGTATGTTATCATAGCACCGTATTTTTTCGCATGTATGTTGATTCGACAAAGTTTCGAGCTTGTTCTGTTCTGTTGGCAAAAGTTGAATGAAATACCGTGAGCAAAAGAAAATACTCAATCGAGTCACAATTTTAGCATAGTTGAAACTATGTTTCGATCACTGGTTCCGACAGTATAAAAAATATATTCTCCGGTATAAATTGTCCGTAAGATGTAACATTGTCTTCATCATCTAAATACATACCTGTTTACATGTATCCCCCTGCTCCGATCTGGGTTCACAGGGGCAATTATATTGTACAGATATAAAAAATATGGCATATTTACCTGGAAGGTTACGTCGTTAATGCCAATTAGATCAGCTAAGGTAGCATTCTGTGAAATGTGATCTTTAAGGTCCGACAGGCTGGGAGTTGCAAAAGGTAAAGCGATTTTCTTTCGGTTCTCCCCGATCAACAGCGGGCAAGTCGCCATCTCCCAAAAAGTCCACTTTGATGGATAGAACAGCTAAAGTATTGCCCGTTTTCTTCAGGTTGAGCTCAGTTTGCGTATAGTCCTCTCAGGTCTCTCATGTGGACCATTTTACTTATTGTCATTGGTACGTTTCTCTGGCTGGAATAATTAACACTGGAGAAAGAGAATTCCTTTTCTTAATAGGGTGAATCATTGTAACCTCATTCGCCTTTTTATGAACAGAATACATTATTAAGAAAAGGAATTCTCTTTCTCCAGTTGTTAATTATTCCCGCCGAAGTAACGTACCACTGACAACAAGTAAAATGGTCTACATGAGAGACCTGAGAGGAATATACGCAAACTGAGCTAAACCCGAAGAAAACGAACAATACTATATTTGGTGGAGTGAACCGGATTTGGAAAACTTCTTAGCTTTTCCGGAGATCCCGATATAAATGCCAACACCGGCGAACAAGACATCGTCCGGACCGGCCCAGAACTTGAGAAGCAGTGGGAACATAGCAGCAAGCCAGGAAATAGACGTCGTTGAACACGTGCCCCAGGATCATCACTTGGAAGAAACAGAAGAAGTCGATATGTCCGACAGCGCATTGACACCCCCGAAATTTGCTGGAAGACCTGCCGAAGATCCGGTTATATGGTTCGAGCATTTTGAAGACTATTGTAAGTACAAGAAAATCAAAGATGATCAAATGTTAGCATCATTTCCCTTATTGTTGTCAGGATCGGCTAGGCAGTGGTATTATTTACTTGATGTAAAGCCAGATATAGACACATTGAATCAATTGTTTTTAAACACATTTCGCCCCTCTCAACATACACTATGGGCAAGAGAACGTGAATTGTTCCAAAGGTCGTACAGACCGAATGAATCAGTGCTAGAGTTTGTTTGCTATGTACGGAACGGTGCTAAAGAGCTTAGACTGTCGGAAGAACAAATAGTTCGTATTGTAATAGGAGGACTGCATGCGCACATCAGAAATTATGTTGTTCAGAGACAAACTAAATCAGCAGATCATATATTGGAAATAGCAGCAATGTTTGAAGCTACAAAATTAGACTACAACGCAGCCGAAAATTTTCAAAATATGAGTGCATCTTGGTCGCTACCCCCCGTCAAAAATAATTCTACGCCTTCGAATGATAAATTGGCCGAAGCATTATCTAAGCTCACCGATACAGTCAGCGCTTTGGTGATGGAAAATAGAAACCTGTGTTCTATAGCAAAGGAAAGAAATTATTCGAAAAATCCAAAGTATGAACAAAACAAGTACGAACGAATGTTTTCGAGACCAGCGCATAACAATAGGGAAACACGGGACAAAAATTTTAGTCTTACTTGTTTCGGATGTGGTGGCAAAGGCCACAAACGTGATTCTTGTTTCTCTAAAGATCTCACGTGCCGTGATTGTGGGAAGGATGGCCACATAAGCCGTGCGTGCCATAGCGGAAAAAAATCACAATAGGGAGTCGGCACTATCCGGAATAATGACCCTATTCTGGATAGAGAGCCAGTCCATGACGAAAGTAGGTCGATTACGGTTCAACTGGTAGCTCCAATTGCCGAAAATTTGGTTGATGTTAGGATCCAAAATGTACACGTCCGAGGCCTCGTCGATACGGACGCATCTGTGAGTTGTGTATCGACACAGTTACTAAGAAAAATTAGGCCTAAATTTGACGAACCGTTTCTTAAGACCCATATTTCGTCCATTACAGGGGCTGGTGGCGAACGACATGCAGTATTAGGCTCTGTAAACCTTACATTGCATATACAAAATGCTTCCTTCACTCAGGAATTCATTATAGTGAACCATTTGCATTATTCTCTTATCCTAGGTAATAACTTTTTGGAGGCAAATTCAGCAAAAATAGATTGCAAAAATAAAAGTTTGACGCTGGAAGAATCAGGACAACAGCTGCCCCTGACTGGACCGCCTGTCAGATCAAGTCTAGCCCGAGTTCTTGCTAATGTCAATGTTGCTGCTGGCTCACAGACCGTTGTGCCAGTGAAATTGTCACGAGCATATCACAACCCTGTGATGGTTGAGGCTGTTAGCTCTTTAGCTAGCTCACATCACCTGATGGCTGCCCGATGTTTAGTGATACCGAATAAGAATCAGGCATTTTGTATCTTGATGAACCCCACGGATTCATGTATTCAGCTTGAAAAAGGCCTTGTTATAGCTAAGGCCAGTAGCATTAGTCCATTATGGGTAAGTGAGTCTATCCCAGATGACCACGATTCTGAAAATGTACAACCTGGTGTCAATGTAGTATCTTCAGATGATAACGGAAAATCCTCAGAAGAATATATTAAGAAGCAAAATTGCTGAACATAGACGTAGAGGACACTGATCTTTCCCCAGCTGAAAAGCAACAGCTTTTGGAGCTAGTAGGCAAGAACAGGGATCTTTTTGCCACATCTCTAGCAGAGTTAGGTAAAACTGACCTCCATTACCACCGTATTGAAACCGGTGACGCCCCTCCCGTTCGACAAAAGCGCCATCACGCCTCACCGCCTGTTAAAGATGCCATGGAAGATCACGTACAAGACATGTTAAAGCACAAAATCATTGATCTGTCCACCTCAAACTGGTGCAGTCCTGTCGTGATGGCGAAAAAACGAACAGGCGGATATAGGTTCGCGGTTGACTATAGGAAGCTGAACAGTGTGACAGAACCCCGGAGTTTTCCCATTCCTCGACTGGAGGAAATTATTGACACTATTGGCGAATCTGGAGCCAAAATTTTACTGTTTTGGACTTGGCGAGCGGTTTTTGACAAGTGCCTCTCGATAAGGAAACAAAACACAAGATATCTTTCTCGAGACATCTTTTTTCGAGACAGTCGGGTCAGTACGAGTTTAATCGTTTACCCTTCGGTTTAACCAATGCCACCTGTAGTTTTGAGATGACTATGGCTCGAGCTCTGGAAGAGTTGAACTGGAAAGTAGTGATGGTGTATATCGAGGATTTGGTGATATTCAGCCAAAATTTTCAGCAGGATCTCCATCACCTGACCCTTGTCTTTGACAAACTCAGGAAAGCGAAACTCACAATGAAGCCTTCAAAATGCAAATTTGCGGCAAAACGAGTTTTGTATTTAGGCCATATCCTTTCAAAGGATGGTATTGAAGTTAATCCTGAAACAACAGCTGCAGTCAATTCATACCCCGTTCCGAAAACTGTGAAACAGTTGAGAGGATTTTTGGGTCTCGCAAATTATTATCGCAAATTTGTGTTGGGTTATTCACATATAGCGTCCCCTTTAACGCAACTTTTGAAGAAAAGTGTTCCCTTTGTATGGACCAAAGAATGTCAGGACGCATTCGAAATGCTTAAGAGCAAATTAGTTTCAGCTCCGATTCTGAAGTTCCCAGACTTCAGTCACAGTTTCACTCTGACAACTGATCCATCCACTGAAGCTATCGGCTATATTCTTAGCCAAGCTGATGACGCTGGGAATGATAGGGTAATCGCTTACGGTGGTAGATCATTACGAAAATATGAGAAAAATTATCATATCACCGACTTGGAATGCCTCGGAATTGTCGAGGGCATACGGGCTTATCGCCCATACCTGACATGCAAACCGTTTACCGTGGTCACTGATCATATAGCATTGAAGTACTACATCATATTAGAACTTCAGCCGACCTCACGAGTAGACTGGCAAGATGGGCTGTGGACCTTCAGGGCTATAATTTCCAGGTAGTTCACAAACAAGGTGTGAAAAACCAGAACGCCGATGCTTTATCAAGGCGAACATACCCAGAACCCCCCGCTGAAGCAAACGATTAATTCGGAATGTCCACGGATATTTCTTCCGTTCGTGTGCCCGTTGCCCATGCCTCCTCACATGATATCGCTGCAATACAAGCGATGGTTTCTTTTTCTCCTACTGCCAAAAAGATCCACAAGATGGATCTCATGTATCCAACTGGATGCCCTGTTATATCTGTAGATACCCTGGTTAGCACAGAAGAGACAGAACAGAACGACTCTGAGCTTAAGTTCCCAACAGTTGATCTCCCCAAGCAACAAATGGACTGTTCCGTTATTGGCCCTATATATCGTTATATCAAGGAGGATGAGCTTCCTCAGGATGAAAAATTAGCTAGATCACTTGCCCTAGAAAAGGACCAATATGCCATGGAAGATGATATATTAGTGCATTTGTACAGACCTCGAACGAAAGGACCTACACAACCAGATAGATTGACTCGTCAAAAAGTAATTCCTCAAGCACTTCGACAAACAATTGTATCTCAGTTCCATGACTCGTTGCTAGGAGGAGGCCACCAAGCTTCGATAGGACATATTCGGTCATTCAACTGCGTTACTACTGGCCGAAAATGTATGAGGAAATATTCGATTATGTAAAATCCTGTATAGTTTGCCAACAGATCAAAGATCCCACTCACAAACACAAGGCATTGCTTACACCTATGCCTATTGTAGGCCCGTTTGGCAGACTCCATATGTACATTTTGGGACCTATCAAAAACACACCAGAGGGATATAAATACATTTTGTTAGTCGTGGACAGTTTCTCTAAATGGTGCGAAGCGTTTCCGTTAAAATCTCAGAAGGCCGATACCATAGCTACAACGCTTTACAGGGAGATTTTACGCGGTATGGAAGCCCATCGTCGCTCGTCTCGGACCGAGGCGCAAATTTTCTTTCAAAAGTTGTGAAATCTCTTTCTAACATGTTTAACATTGAACGACGTCACACGAGTTCTTACCATTCGCAGACGAACGCAACCTGCGAAAGACAAAATCGAACAATTGCACAAGGCTTGAAGGCATATATTGACACGGAGCAAAACAATTGGCCACTCAACTTACCAGGAATTATGATGGCCTATCGCATGACTCCGTGCACTAGGGCTAGCAAATATAGTCCACACTATCTGTTATTCGGACGTGAAATGTCAACGCCGATCGACGCAGCACTGCAATCTGACAATCATCAGATAAAGTCACAAGAAGCCCATTTGCAAGAAATAAAAAGGAATCTTGAGCAGGCCACCAAGTAGCAAAAGAAAACATAGAACGTAGCCAAGCCACATATAAAGCCGCATATGACAAAAATGTCAAACGACAAATGTTCAACGTCAGTGACAGTCTGGCTTTACAGCCTAAAGATACCAAAAGGTCGATCAGCTAAACATCAGGTCAAATGGATAGGACCATATTTCGTCACGAGAATCTTGGGTACACCGGAAACCCCGACTTATAAGATACAACATTGCGACACGAAGAAAGACTACCCTTCGGCAGTACACCCCGATAGGTTGAAGGTGTTCCAAGACGATGATGGTCCGATTGCTCGGAATCCTGCCCCTCGTTTGCTTCGAGGACAGAATACAGACTCTTCAGAAAAGGAAGAGCCCGAGAAACAAATCATTTTTCTGGTGGAGCGTGTAATTAGTTCTAAAAGACGGAACAGAAAACGCTATTACCGCGTAAAATGGGTTGGCTTCCGCAAGACAACTTGGGAACCGGAAGAGAACCTTTCAGAGGCGCTGAGACGCGACTTCCATGTGACGAAGACGCAAAGTGGTAAAGCGAGGAAAAACAAAGAATCTCGTAATATTTATAACGAGGCTTAGATTATGTTCCCCGTTTGTACAGTGAGTCATATAAACGAAGTTCCCAACCGTTAGGATGTAGATTGGATGACACGAATGCGTTATTCCCGAACATCTTTTTCCCTTTACTCTCTCTTGTTCGGTTCGCTATTATGGCGATTCTTTTCATGTTGACTCATTATTATCCGTTATGTAGGAGCTGGTCTCTGATTTATAGTGCTAACGGGGAGTGCACGCCCCTTTTCAATAGTGACTCTACATATAAAAGAATCGACTATAGTAGCTTACCCTTTCCCCTCTTTCCATCTTTCGTCGGGAACCGCGCCGTAAAATGTCATTCCCGATCAGTGCAGATCGTCGCCGGTTGGTTGCTTTTGTTGTGCATTTGTTGTGCCTGTCGACGCCGTAACGCATCACCCAGTTGTTCGGGTCAATTACGGCACCATATTTCGTCCAGTGGGTACAGTGCAGCTCACATCCGAGTCTCGGGCTCACACTTTTCATTTCGATTTACCCAAAACGTTACATGTTACACCTTTCGAGGACAGCTGTGAATCACATATTCTTCTTTGTAGAATCTACATGCTGCTTTGGAACAAGCAGATGCTATACGCTTAAGTTCGCAACATCATTTAAATGACACTATCAATAGAATAGAATTGTTGCTCCCTGAAGCGGTCATCCGATCTCCCAGCCCCTCTAGGTGCAAAAGGGCACACTTACCCTTCATTGGGGACATTGCTGGCGGGCTGTTTGGATTGGCCAATCAAAGAGTTGTAGTCGGACGTTTTAAACGACCATTTTGCGTGTACATATTCGGTCATTCAACTGCGTTACTACTGGCCGAAAATGTATGAGGAAATATTCGATTATGTAAAATCCTGTATAGTTTGCCAACAGATCAAAGATCCCACTCACAAACACAAGGCATTGCTTACACCTATGCCTATTGTAGGCCCGTTTGGCAGACTCCATATGTACATTTTGGGACCTATAAAAAACACACCAGAGGGATATAAATACATTTTGTTAGTCGTGGACAGTTTCTCTAAATGGTGCGAAGCGTTTCCGTTAACGACCATTTTGCGTGTACTTGTATCACTGTCATGTTTCCAATCGCAATCTTCTAGACATGTCCAAAAAATAGGTTGCCAGCGCTAATTTTATGCTTGCAACATTGCTGCTATATTTCGTCAATTCGCATCCGCCCTAGTATGGTGTTCAAAACTAATTCCATTTTACACGAAAAATTTCTCTGAATCTACTGTTGGATAACGGAAGGATGTAACCTGATTTTATTATTTTTGTGATGACTATATATGGACTATTGCTGTAAAGTAAGTTTTTTTCATTGTTCAGTACTTTTTACACATATTGTATTTTTCCAACTTTCCAATATAACTGCATGTTTAATTGTTCTCTCAAATGATATACTAATATGGTATTCATATATTTCGAAGTTTGGGGACCAAACTTATGTGGGAGAAAGCATATGTGGTATTGATATATTTCGCATATAAATTGTTCTGTATATAGTGACAATGTTTGTTTTAGAACTTTAGTCGGTCAGTTAGAGTAAATTGTTGTTTTAACGGCTGCCGCGGTCTGATCCGTTACCCTCTTGGGGGTCATTCATAGGGTCATAGGGTGTACAGCGGCTATAGCTGATCGCTGGGGACCGTTCCCGGAGGCGAGAATTCCGACAGACCGTATTGTCTTTTAATGGTGAGGTGGCTTAGGGCCATATTTTGGGACGATCGTGACACGCTGGACCAAAGCACCAAACTTGGCACACCCATCACTTGAGACATATAGAACAATATCAGAAGGGGTGCCCGTTGCTCTGGGCTCTGTGATGCCCTCTGGTCCCCAAAAGGGCATCTGAGGGGCAATATTGCTATTCAAAGAATAGTTAGCATCCCAACAGCTTCGTTATTTTTATTATCGTTAAGGCTGGGAAGCTGAAACTTGCCACACTGTATCACTGGTTCGGGTGCTACCAGAAAATGTCACAAAATCCAAGATGGCAGCCATGATGACAACATTTTCCAAAAATAAGCCATTTTCCTGACGATTTTTCGGTCATATTTGTTCGATTTTTTTATTTATGCAATTTCTCCGCAAAAACTGCATGATAAATTAGTAAATATTAATGTGATGTGAAATAAAATAGTTTTTGTCCACTTTTCATCGCGGAAAAGCAGAAATGTTGAAGAAATATGACAAAAACATCAATTTTCTGGTACCCCACGTGGCCGCCATCTTGAATTTACCCATGATCCTCTACTCGGGGGGTCATGTAAATAGGCTCAAAATGACCCTAATATGATAAACGATAAAGTCCCGGAGTTTCAGTTCTCCATTTGTTGTCGTTCCGGAGATAGCGCAGAATATTTGGTGGGGGGAGGGGGGCTCAGGCCAGGTAGGGTTAATTTTGAAGGAATACGAGGAAAACAGAACTTTCCAGTTACACCCTAATATCGTCCATTTTCAATTTACTCACGAGGCTCTGCTCCGAGTATTATACTACAGGCTCAAAATAACTTCAGTATCATGAGCTATAACTGCGCTAAGTTACAGCTCTCAACGTTTATTCATTTTGGATCACCAGGGAAAAAGAAGGAAGTGGGGTGGCTGAAACCACCTAAACCAATTAAGTTTACATAATCGCCTGTGTAAACTGAAACAATCGCCCCTATTTTCATGTAAAACTTGACGATTCAGCTTTTCATCTCGTAAAATGGGGGGAAAAAGCTTGACATGCTCAAGGCTGGCCAGGTTAGTTTTTCTGGGTTAGTCTTGCATTTACCAGGTTTACTCCATGTTGAAGCGTTTACTCCATCAGACGTCCTCAATGCGCACCCATTGACATTCGATGAGTTATTTGTTTGAGCTGATCTGTCATCACAGAACCCGAGCTAGCGTATCTAATTTCGCTTAAGCTGGTGCTAGGGGCCGTGTGGATATTTCATAATCTCCACATGAACCGCTACGATAAATGCGCGGCTGAGATACTAAGGCTACATCCGAGAATCCACCGTATTCT
>JAVTVY010018114.1:0-73593 GCA_036873755.1 Hanleya hanleyi
CGCGTCTGCCCGGTGAAAGGCACGTATGAAGCTCAAGTCACCCACAGTTTCAGGCATATCGTGTATCTACCGGTCAGTCAGACCGATATTAGCTCCATCGTCATCGATATAAGAGACGACACCGGTCAACCGATTGCATTCGAGCGTGGGAAAGTGGTGCTGACACTTCATTTCCGTCAAGTCCGAGCGGTTCACTTCGCATAATGAAGGTGCCTTATCAATGACATACAGCCAGTTACGTCGATCATTACACCAAACAGGCCGGGGGTAGCTTTCCTGTCTTTGCAGGTACACGCATGCAACGAGGACATGGGCTGGGGAACATACTCGGGAGCATCGTCAAACGTTCCTGCCCTTGGTGACGCGTGGGGTCAAAGCGATCGGCAAACAAGCGGTGCGCAGTGGACTGCAAGTCGCGGGTGATGTCTTGGGCGGTGCGGCACCCAAAGAAGCACTGAAACGTCGAGCCAAAGAAGCGGGAGGCGTCTTGGTCACCAAAGCACAACGCACCGTAGGGAATAAAAGCCTGCATCACCGAGACCACGCACCAGTCGACGACCGACCCAGCGACGACGCACATCGAAGACCCAGGATATCTTTTCTTAAAGATGGCTTTCATCCATGCCGATTCGTGTCCTTCTACCAACAGTGAATTTGATTTATGGACCGTCCCACCTACTCAGACCAGTGCCGAAGAGGGTCAATGAGTGGAACATCTGCCCCTTTCCAGCATTACAGCCACAGGCCCCATTGAATTCACCATCACCAACGCAGATACGACCTACCTGGATTTAGCCCACACGTACCTATATGTGAAAGCTAAAATCACCAATAAAGATGGGTCAGTCCTCAAAGCAGATGCACCCGTGGGTCCAGTGAATCTCTGGCTTCATTCGCTATTCCAGCAAGTGGATATAGCCCTGAGTGATAAACTGGTGAGCGCCTCGACCAACACGTACCCGTACCGAGCCTACATCGAAACGCTGTTATCCTACGGGCGTGACGCTAAAAAGTCGTATTTGACAGCCCCGTTGTTCTACCGAGATACCCAGGCAAGATGGAAGCGAGTCCTGATAATGACGGCTATACGGAGAGAGTGGATGCCACAGCAGAGAGTCACTCGGTCGATATGATGGGACGTCTGCATGCGGACTTATTCATGCAGGACCGATACCTCTTGAATGGAGTACCTGTCAAAATACGACTAGTGCGCGCAACGCCTGCGTTTGCCTTGATGGCCCCGAATGAGGACCTCGAGTATAACATTGTCATCCAAGAGGCAAGTCTGTTTGTACGCAAAGTGAAACCGAGCCCAGGTGTACAGTTGGGGCACATCAGAGCCTTGGAGAAAAAACCAGCCCAGTACCCGATTCGACGAGTACAGACTTTTCCGTTCCTAAAGGCAATATGATTGTCAATCAAGAAAACCTGTTCCTGGGGGATTTGCCCAAGCGTTTAACCCTAGCCTGTGTGGAGAACGTCAGTTATAATGGGACTCTCTCGAGGAATCCGTTCAACCTAAAAGCGTTCAACATCAATTTCGTGGCCCTGCATGTGGATGGCCAACAGGTACCGGCACGCCCCTTACAACCTAATTTCGGAACGGACAATTACATCCGGAGCTATCTGAACCTCTTCACAGCAACTGGCCAAATCAACCAAGACGAGGGAAATATGATCAGTCGAGACGATTTCGGCAGAGGGTACACATTGTTCTGTTTCGATCTGACTCCCACCTTAGACAACGATCATCAACTGAGTCTCGTCAAGAAAGGCAACTTACGCTTGGAACTGCATTTCGGGACACCTTTACCGAAAACCATCAATGTGATTTGCTACGCTGAGTTTGACAACATCATTCAAATCGATAAAAGCCGTAACGTCCTGTGTGACTTTGCCACCTAACATGGATACAGACCAGATACGCACCGTGCTGGAGACTGATGCAGGGACACGCATGGTCTTTCAAGGAGTGTTCGCCCGAGACGTGTTCCCATTAGACCGTGTGTATCCTGCTGGTTACGTCCTGAATACAGACCCGATGGATCGATCCGGTGAACACTGGGTGGCCGTGTACTTGACAGAAGAGCAGGGCGAATACTTTGATCCGTACGGCCTACCACCCCTCCATTCCGATTTAACAGACTTCATGGATCAAGGCACAGTGACGTGGTGTTGGAATACTAAAACGTTGCAAAGCCTGGGCAGTATGGTGTGCGGACAATATTGCTTGTTTTACCTGTACCATCGATGTGACAGACATAGTCCTTCCGCAGAAGTTTTAAACATTCTGAAATCAAATTATTTTTTCCCGCAAATCACAAAACCAACACGTGTAAAGTCGCACTCAGCCACTCTCATAGACAATGTTTATCTTAATTTTCACGACGACAGTCTCTTATCAGGAATATTTTTGACAGATATTACAGATCATTTTCCTATTTTTCACATTCTGAAAACAAAAATCGACACGTCCAAGCTTGAGCAAGAATTTACGTTTCGTAAATTTACACCAGAAGCGAAAGAATTGTTCACACAAAGAACAAGGAATACTATTTGGGATGATGTAACTTCCTCTTTCGATACTAACGTTGCTCTCGAAACATTCTCATCAAAATTTAGTCATATATATGATGCTTCCTTCCCTTCGGTAACTGTGAAATATAGCAAGAAAACTTTAAATAAACCTTGGATCACTTATGCAATATTGAACTCTATACATGAAAAAAATAAGTTATATAGAAATTATCTAATCACTCCAAACGAGTATAATAGAGAAGCATACCGGAAATATAGAAACAAATTGAATCACACATTACGTCTTGCCAAGAAACATTATTTTGAAGACAAATTTAACGCTGCTAATCAGGATATAAAGGGGACATGGAAAATATTAAACAAATTGATGAACAAGAAAATGACATTAAATAATAATAATAAAACATTCATAGTAAACGACACTGAAATAAGCGACAAAGACATGATATCATCGCATTTTAATAACTATTTCGCATCTGTAGCCGAAGTACTAGATTCAAAAATTCCGAACGTGGGAATAAACTTTCGAGATTATCTGCAAACTAATGCTCACGAAAATTTCGAATTTCCGATTGTATCCACAATAGATGTCAAAAACACCATTTTAGGACTCAAACTAGCCGCACCTGGTCATGACGATATTCGCACATCACTTGTCAAGCTCGTTGCCAAATATGTTTCCCATTCCCTTTCCCATATCATTAATATATCGTTTGCAACAGGGGTAATACCAGATACACTTAAACTCGCCAAGGTTACACCTATCTATAAGTCAGGAGACCCGTCCCAACTGTCCAATTACCGGCCGATCTCAATCTTGACTTGCTTTAGTAAAATTTTGGAAAAAATAACTGTTACTTCGATTTCACAATTCCTAGATGCAAACAATATTATCTCCAGTTGCCAGTACGGCTTCAGGGCCAATCATTCTACATCGCATGCTGCTTGCTTACTTTATGACACTCTGACCAATGCTAAGGAATCCAAAACATTCAGTATAGCTACTTTTTTAGATCTCTCGAAAGCCTTTGATACAGTCAACCACGATGTTTTACTTCACAAGTTAGATCACTATGGTTTTCGTGGTACAGCAAACCAATGGTTCTCTAATTATGTTAAGGGACGGTCCCAGCAGGTAACTTATGGCGGTGCTACGTCCTGTCCTATGCCGATTTCTTTTGGAGTGCCACAAGGATCCATACTGGGGCCGATCCTTTTTCTAATTTATATCAATGACATCAACAGTGCCTCCGACATACTTAATTTCATATTATTTGCAGATGATACTTGTGTTACTTTCTCATCCGAAAACCCCCAAGAAGTTATTACAATTATGTCGCATGAACTGGAGAAGCTAAAAAACTGGTTCTGTGCCAATAGACTTTCGCTAAATATACAAAAAACAAAATATATGCTTATACAGCCAAATTCATGTCGAAAAAAGCTTAGGGCAACAACAAGACACTTGGAAATTTTCGGAACCGAAATCGAAATGGTCGAAAATTTCAAGTTTTTAGGCATAATCTTTAACAATCAGCTAAATTGGATCACACACATTAATTACATAGTTAAAAAAATCTCACGCAATATAGGAATATTAAATCATATAAAAAGGTCCATTAACAAGAAAACGCTCTATATATTATACTACTCACTAATCTATCCCTATTTCTCATACTGTAACATGACATGGGGAAACACATATACAACCCATTTAACACCATTAATACTACTGCAAAAACGCGCCATTAGGGTCATTTCCTTATCTAACAAAAAAGCTCACACTGATCCACTATTCAACAATCTTAAGATTCTTCCTTTGTCAAAATTAAATCAGTTTTCGGTCCTTACTTTTGTTCACAAATCATTTTATCATGAAGATCAACTTCCAGATAGTTTTAAGAAGTATTTCCTAAGACAGTCTGCAGTACATCAATATCAAACCAGAGGTTCTCGTATCAACCTATATAAACCATTTTATCGTTCAAACCTATCCTATCATACGACGAAAATTAAAGGTCCAACAGAGTGGAACAATTTGCCTCCCGAAGTAAAATCAGTTGAATCCTTTTCACTTTTCAAGTCCAAACTCAAAGAACATCTATTATGCAATGTATTACAGCGTCAGGAAAATTAAGTTCTTTATGTACATCTAATAGTAGCTATCTTACGGTCCTATGCCTGCCATTTGTATTAGAGTTATAATTGTAACTAGGGATAGAGCAAGCCCCTTGGGGTTTTATTCCCGCCAGTTATCTCACATTCGAATTGTACAGTTTCTTACTTTATGCATGGTGAATAAAGATATCTATCTATCTATCTATGTCGGGGAAGACCCTTATCTACCATCGTCCACATGTTTGACGAGTACCCCAAGGCCGAGGACCGAGATGTACTCGTATATGACTGGGCTGCCGTTCATTTCAATGTACAAGTCCCGTTCTGGGCTTAAATTTTTTCACGTAAAGCCCCCTGTTCTGGGCTTCAGTTTTTCACGTGGTTGTTCTCACGTTGTTGTTGTTCACTGAATAAAAAAAAAAAAAAAGATATCTCAATACCCTGTCTTGTGTGTTTTCTGTGTAAGCATGAATGCCCAATATGGGGCATGTAGTGCAGTAGAGTACTCCTTCATGAGACTTTTAAAGTAAGACATCACTCGACCCAATCAGAACACTAGTTGCATACCTAGACCCCAAAACGTCTATTTCTATACCCTTTGTCTACTGCGCATGCGCAGAATGACGTCAGTTTTACGTTTCAGCCAGCCCGCTGGATGCTCCCTCACGACTGCTTCACATTGATACCTCATACGACACCATAAGCCCACTAGCGGCCCACCTCGGCCCCAAAACGTGTATCTCCGTACACTTTGTCTACTGCGCATGCGCAAAATGTTGAAAACAAACAACACACTAGTTCAGGCGCATGCTCCTTCATGACTGCTTTACATTGATACCTCATACGACACCATAGGCCCACTAGGGGCTCACTTCGACCTCAAAACGGCTATTTCCATAATACGGCCTGTCTGCGCATACACAGAATATTGAAAACAAACACCACCCTAGTTCAGTGCGCCTTCACGAGAGCTTCAAAATAAGACCTCACTCTACCCAATCGGGCCACTAGTGCTCCAGACCTCAAAATGTTCATCCAGTATGCACCTATGCACAGAACCCGTATGAATGTATATACAAGCCTACCCGGTACTTACAAAAAAAATTCATAGCTTTTCCCATCGTATTCTACATGATCAACCTCACAGCCCATAGTAAAATCCACAAAAAACGACCACCCCCTAATACAGGCAAAATAGATGGAAATGTGCGATTCAGGGGACATCACCTTTGCCTACAAGAGGATTGGTCTAGACCGAGTTGTCTCCCTTGCGTCAGAGTGTGCAGATGGGGCTGCCGTTTGAATGGAACTATTATCCGGGGAAATTGACCTTGGGCAGCCATTTTTCTTACACAGACAGACGGAAACAGACCTGTACGGATGTTTTAAACCTTTTGCAAGTCATTGTACCAAACAAAATTATATCAAACTAATTCATTCATTCATATCTAAGGCATTCATACCACGGAAGACCACATGAAGGTCCCCCGATGACGTCATGCTCTGTCGCTCAGCATACGTTTGACGAACGTTGTCATTTTTCTTTGCTTGTGCAAACTGGACAATAAACGCTCGACACTGGTGTGGCACTCTATCATAGACTGGCCATAATAACATGGTACAACACCTATAGAATATGTTTGGTCTCCATGGGTTCAGCTATTTGGTGTAAAATGCCTGTGGAGAGGGTTCCCCGTGTTTTTTACTGAAATACGATCTGCCAAACTATAAAAATAAAATCTTCCCCGCCCCGTTCCATCGAACACATTGTTTCACACTGACAGTTGTATTTTCGTCCTTTTGTGCCAAATGACCATATAAGCAGCCATGTGACTGTGTTTCAGTGTCAATAAAGTTATCTTATCTTATCTTGTGGGATCAAAACATTTTTTTTTAGCAAAACTATACATTTGTTTTAATTAACAAAACTAGACATTTTTTTTTTTCAAATGACATAGAATGTAAACAATCAGGGGTGTAGCCAGGATTTTACTGTGGTTCGCCACAATTCCAAAAGGACACATCAGGGGGTTCGCTGTATGGGAAAAGTTTGAAAACTGGGCTTCAGTTTGAAAAAGGGCATTTATATGAGAACAAATATATTTCCGAAAGGGGGTTTCCCCGAACCTGGCTTCGGGCTATAGCCCAGTCGGTACGTGTGGTATACGTCGCTAAAGGTCATCGCGTACATTGACATGACACCGATTTTTGCGCAACTGTGATTGGCGGCTGAAAAATACGTTGGTCGAACGTCGGGGGGTTTTCCCGAGCATAGATGGGGATTTTTCTATAAAAAGGGACAGTTTTCGAGATCTGTATCCATTTTCTCAAAGTCTAGGCGAAGCCCTCTTACGCAATAATACGAATATATTCTACACGCTGTACAAACAGTGGAAGAGTCCGAGCATGCAACGATCACCGTTCGCCAGTTCGCCCACTGCTGAGGGAAATTTTACTACAGATCCTGACGACCCGCCTATAGAAATACTACCGAGACAACAAGATGTGCGTACAATCTATCAACGGCACTGGCCTACTATCAGGCACTGTTTTCACCGCCATCGACCGATATTGGACTTATACAATTTTCGGTTAGAGGAAAACATCCGTCTCCCCCACTACGCCTATACTATTTTCGAGGACCAAGCCACAGCGTTCAAATTAAATCTCACTTTTGGGTATTTATTACGGCATAAAGAGACAGGCCAGCTCCGGTACTATTACCCCAGTAACAATACCCTGGTGTTCGAGCAGCCTTTCACCATTACCGATCGCCCGTCCCTGGACACAGTACTGGACCAACTAGAAAGCTTGGATAGTTTGGAATGGGCCCGACAACAACGCCCCGACACCAAATGGCAAGTATAGAGATGACAACCAATGTTACGTTTTACGTCACTAAAATGATCGACCACCCTATCGGCGCCCCCATTCATCTCCCGGACTGGTTGAAACACAGAGAAGGCATGCACGCTTTAGTCGGTGGAAGCAATGGGCCGTACACCGATCGGAAATGTTTATTTCGCTGCCTGGCTATCCATCTCAACAAACGTCCACCCAAACATTGTGATAAATTGGCCAACTGCTATTGGGAAAAATACTTACGTGAGCAGAACATGGAAAAACAGCACTTCCGCGGGGTCCCGTTATCTCAACTGGATGTGGTGGAAAATTTATTCCACGTCAATATTGTCGTGTATAGTCTAGCTCAACACGTGGATGAGGACAATGACGCCCCACAACTCACAGCCCGACTCGTACATCGTTCCGCGGGGAAATACGACACAACCATGAAATTGAATTTGTACCAAACGGACACGGGCGGGCATTTCTCGTACATCACGGACATAAACAGGTATGCCCAGTCATACAGTTGTAGTAAATGCCATCGCGTGTTTGACAAGTCCAACCACTTACACCGTCACGAGAAAATCTGTGACCAGACCAGCAAACGAAAATTCCCCGGCGGCGTATTCCACAACACGGCCACCATATTTGAAGATCTGGCAGATGAAGGTATTGACGTCCCCATGAACCACCGTTATTTGCCGTACCGAGCCTGCTATGATTTTGAAGCCCTATTAGAACCCATGGAAAAGGTATCGGCCAAAACGCAATGGACCCAGCGTCACATTCCCTTGAGTGTGAGTATTCACACCAACGTACCCGGGTATGAGACCGCTCCGGTGTGTTTCGTCTCTAACGGTGACCCCCATGAACTGATTACACGAATGATGGACTACCTGGAAACCCTCAGTCAAGCCAGTGCGGCACATCTCGCCTCGACTACCTACCGTGATGTATTAGCGGCACTTGATGCGCGTATTCCAACATCGGATGGGGAGGACGATACTGACGACGAAGACGAAAGCGAGGACGAGGAACGCAAACCACCGAAACCCTACGCGCAGAAACTGAAACTGCGTTTGTTGGAATACATGAGTCAATTACCCGTCCTTGGATTTAACTCGGGACGGTATGATTTGAACTTAATCAAAGAATTCTTGTACCCCTATCTCGCCAAAGCCGGGAATGTGAAATTCATCATTAAGAAGACCAACAACCACGTCGCTCTATCCACAACTTCACTCCGATTCTTAGACGTACGGAATTACCTGGCGCCGCTCTCATCGAACAGAAAGACGCCGATATGTTTGACTGTTTGAAAGGAAATATCGTAGGCGGCCCCAGTATTATATTCCATCGGTACCATGAGAAAGAGCTGACTCGTATCCGAGGAGAAAAACTGTGTCGGAAAATCATCGGATTTGACGCCAATGCCCTCTACCTATCGTGTTTGAGTCAACCCATGCCGGCCGGTCATTATACGCGGTGGCTCCCTGAGGGGCGGGAATTCAAAGCCCAACGATCTACAAAACATCAAGCAGAACAATGGCTGGATTGGGAAAGTCAGCGACGAGGCGTCACTATCCGTCACCAAGGCAACCACACGGAAAAACGGATTGGAGATCGGCGCCTTCCCGTGGACGGATTTGCTATCATCAATACAATACCGACCGTGTTCCAGTTCCACGGCTGTTATTGGCACGGTCATGAGTGTTCGTTCGCGGGCGGGCGCTATAACGAGCGCCGTGAACTGACCCCGGCCGCCTTACGTCAAGAAGTAGACAAAAATCGTGACTACATTCGAGGGCTGGGCTACGCCTATGTACAACTATGGGAATGTGAGTTCCACCACATGCAACGCCGTCAACCTGAGTTATATTCTTTCCTACACGCCCACGACCGACTGCTGGATTACCGGACTATCATCACCATGACCGACATCCTACGCACAGTTGAGACGGGAGACCTTTATGGATTCGTGGAATGTGATCTGCACGTCCCTGACCACTTGAAAGACACGTTTAGCGAATGTCCGTCCATCTTCAAAAACACCGAGGTGAGTCTAGATGATATCGGGGACCATATGCGCGCATACGCTGAAGAACACGACTACCTAACACGACCGCGGCGTATGTTGATCGGTAGCATGTGGGGCAAAAAAATCTTGCTGGGTACTCCTTTACTACGGTGGTATATGAGGCACGGTCTGGAAATTACCAAAATATACCAAGTCATAGAATTCTCCCCTGAGGCTTGTTTCGAGAAGTTCGCGAACGACGTCACCACCGCCCGTCGCCAAGGAGACGCCGACCCCAGTAAAGCCATCATCGCGGAAACGATGAAGTTGCTTGGCAACAGCGGATATGGAAAAACGGTAAACAATCAGGACCGCCACGTCACCGTGAACATTTGTACCACAAAACAAGCCCGCAAACGCCTGAATTCACTTCTATTCCGACGCATGGAGCTGACTGACGACACCACCTACGAAGTGACTTCAGCCAAAAAGACCATAACATATAACCTGCCGCTACAAATCGGGTGCATGGTGTACCAGCTGGCCAAACTGCGAATGCTGGAATTCATCTATGATTTCATGGGAGTGTATTTCAACCAATCAGACTGGCAATTGATGGAAATGGACACCGATTCGGCATACATGGCCGTCTCCAACCCGGACTGGCAATCGCTGGAACTACGAGCCCAGTATGAAGCGGAAAGAGATGAATGGCTACCGAGGAAAGACCACTACACCTACGACAAGCGGACGCCCGGCCTCTTCAAGTTAGAATGGAGCGGTGAGGCCATGATCGCTCTGTGTTCGAAAACATATATACTATTGCGATGGTGGAGACAACAACAAATTCAGTCGACGCGACCCCAACATCACCAAAGCCCTATACCTTGATGTACTCCAGAGCCAGACCAGTGCCGGTGGGACCAATAAAGGTTTCCGTATCATCGAGAACCAGATGCGCTCGTATACCCAGGAGCGAGACGCCTTCACGTACTTCTACCCCAAGCGCAAAGTGCTCTCCGATGGTGTGACTACAACGTATCTGGACATTTAGAGTGATAAATATGAACTTACACTGCGAATAGTCCACTGGGCTTTCTAATGTATTAATAAGAGGAACTAACTGTTGTATATATATGTTCTATAAACGCTAAAGCTGACACTGCGGATATTGCACTGGACTGTTATAATAAGGCGAAATAACTGTTGTATATATGTTCTATAAACGCTAAAGCTGACACTGCGGATATTCCACTGGACTGTTATAATAAGGGGAAATAACTGTTGTATATATGTTGTGTTCTCTGTTATAAAATGTGTTTTTTCATACAACATTGTGAGTTTGGGTTATTTTGTATACCGTAGTTAACCATTTGAAAGAGTTAATTCGGTGGTATTGACCTTGATGGCTGGTATATATGGCCAGGTCCCCTCATTGCCCCTGGTGACAAAAAACTAAGGGGAGATAACTCCGGTTATTACCCCACAGTGACATTTTGACCTGGATGTGACGTCATAGTGACGTCAAAGGCGAAAAGCAACGTATGGCCTTGGGACTACTTTTTTCCGGACCGCAACACCGCCGGACTACTTTCTAGCCGCCAGACCGCGGAAGAATACATATCACGTGACCGGAAGTAACCTTTGACCTTTGACCTCTGTGACCTTTGACCTGGATTTGACCTTTGACGGCTTCTGATTGGACGAGAGCTCTGTGACGTCATCGATGACGTCATCTCATTTGCATAAATAATACTCAATTTGCCCTTTATATACTACTGAGATCATTACAATTTCGACATCGTAAACTATCCCTTTCTGGAGAGTAATATCCCAGTGGGACCTGGATATGGCGTATACATATCACGCCTAGTAGTATTTGCTAGATCCTGTGTTAAATGTGACGATTTTAATCAACGTCACAAAACACTGTTGCAGAAACTTATAAAACAGGGCTACACCACCAAGCGCCTCCACTCAAAGTTTCTCAAATTTGGCGATACATATCGCATGCTGATAGCAAAATACGAGCGTAGCGTGCAAGATCTATGGCGTTACGTTTCGTAACTTGTGTCTAATTCCGCTTAACCCGGGGCTAGGGGCCGTATGAACCCATGTACTTCAAGATCCTCATGGTACTCATATGAACAGTCAAAATCAAAGCGTGACTGAGATACATCATTCTTTAGATGACTTTACAACGAATATTATGGATTAAGAATACTGATCAGTGATACGGATTTGGTATTTTTGGAACATCATGATGACTTGCCGGCATCATTGAAAACCGCTTCTCTCTTGCAGGAAACAAGCCTATGTTTATGTATACTATGATTGTCTTTTTGAATTTGGTGCTAATACCGTTATATGGAATATGGAATAGGTCTTTGGATTATGGACGCGGATATGGAATAGGTCTTTGGATTATGGACGCGGATATTCTCTAATGGACGACGGCTGAATTATGAATGACGGATTAGACGCTTGTAATCAGTGACGGTATATGTGGTACTGATGCTATTGGTTACACACAAAGATCACTTTGATTAGTGAGAACCACAGCTAGTTAATAGGATGTTCGAAATGACATTGACAATAAAACGTGATCAAAGTGAAAGTACCAGTAGGCAAAACAAGGAGCCAGATTAACGACTATTGCAACGAGACATTGCAACGAGGTATTTCGATAGGACTGATAATCTAACTCAACCAACGGTATATATAGTCAGGCTGCTTTATTTCCTCCGATTTCATAGCCAGATCATTCGATTATGTACCTAGAGTTTAATGCCGAATAGGCATTTCAAATATTTCAATATTTCTGGAAATTTCCCGGATACCTAAGCCTTGTATCTAAAATGCAGTAAATCATTATATGGTTTACATATGAAACCATCGATTTCACGAGATGATACTGATATTTTACCGTATTAATGCTGTGATAAACCATTCTGTCTCACGCGAGTATCCTTCAGAGGTTACGGAGATTATACAGTTAACTGATGTATATAATCAAACATGCTATTACGACATTAGCGCTAGTGCCATATGTATCAGGCTAAGCTGTAGTTACAGTCGTGCAAATAACGGTCCTTTATTCCGGGGTGTCACTCTTCGTATTTTAATAGACAGAGAGAAATGGTAATGTCCAATAAACCAGTCTCTCTATTCCATCATTCAGTATTCAGCCGTCGTCAATGGAGATTCATTACCACTGCATTATATCCGCATACTAAAGATTCTCCGATTTATTCCTGAAATATTTGTGACATTGAATTGCCGACGTCGCGTTCTGTGCAGGAATTGTGCAACAGTGATGACCACGTGACCAACCCGTGTCATCAATATTGCTCCTCTCAAAGCACGTTGTGTTCCCAATAATTCATTGAATTGCAGCGCGGTTTGCTACCCCTACGTGAAAAGCATCAAGTTGTAGTGAACCACATCAGCATATAGTATAATACTAAGATATAGGGAGGTCAGTTTTCCACACTCTAACCTGGGAGGTAATTGGGAAAATAATTCGTATATTTCAACCTGTAGGAATCTTAATAATATGTTAGAATCAGTTAAATGCCCTGCACCGTTCCAAAGTCCGTATTGCCTACAGAGTCGATCGCGTATAACGGACACCCACTGTGTATGGATGTGTCTATGTGAAAGTTATATAAACAATGAAATTCATATGTATATGTGATATATTCCCGCAAAATAAACATTTGACCATATAATTTGTTGATGATGTTTGGAGAGCTCTCGGACATCACGTTCTGTCAACGAGACACGCTTCTTATTCGTTTATTATATTTCGCATTTTTAGCGAAATGTGTATAAAACCTATAAGGTTATCGGTAATATAGCCGTATTTTACTATCAGCATGCGATATAAGGTTATCGGTAATATAGCCGTATTTTACTATCAGCATGCGATATAAGGTTATCGGTAATATAGCCGTATTTTACTATCAGCATGCGATATAAGGTTATCGGTAATATAGCCGTATTTTACTATCAGCATGCGATATAAGGTTATCGGTAATATAGCCGTATTTTACTATCAGCATGCGATATAAGGTTATCGGTAATATAGCCGTATTTTACTATCAGCATGCGATATAAGGTTATCGGTAATATAGCCGTATTTTACTATCAGCATGCGATATAAGGTTATCGGTAATATAGCCGTATTTTACTATCAGCATGCGATATAAGGTTATCGGTAATATAGCCGTATTTTACTATCAGCATGCGATATAAGGTTATCGGTAATATAGCCGTATTTTACTATCAGCATGCGATATAAGGTTATCGGTAATATAGCCGTATTTTACTATCAGCATGCGATATAAGGTTATCGGTAATATAGCCGTATTTTACTATCAGCATGCGATATAAGGTTATCGGTAATATAGCCGTATTTTACTATCAGCATGCGATATAAGGTTATCGGTAATATAGCCGTATTTTACTA
Organism: Hanleya hanleyi; assembly: GCA_036873755.1. Classification (NCBI taxonomy): domain Eukaryota; kingdom Metazoa; phylum Mollusca; class Polyplacophora; order Lepidopleurida; family Hanleyidae; genus Hanleya; species Hanleya hanleyi. The sequence goes on from JAVTVY010018114.1 coordinate 13,992, forward strand.
TCAGCATGCGATATAAGGTTATCGGTAATATAGCCGTATTTTACTATCAGCATGCGATATAAGGTTATCGGTAATATAGCCGTATTTTACTTTTTCCTTCCCAAAATCCACATAAATCTGCATCGTTATGTTGACGCTGGTTTTGCGTTTTTTCAACTATTGGAGGATCATCTGATCGATATACGAGTTTTGAATGCGTGTATTGCCACATATCAAATATTGCGTTTTGCCTTGAGTGTTCCTGTATTGCTTTCTTTATCGCAATTTCGTCTTTGGTGTTTCAAGAACAATAGCGAAAATCCAATGTTTGTACGATGGTTTTGCATGGCCAAGAATTCAACAACATAATCGGACAGCCACTTGCTGAGTGCCTTAGACGGGACTGCTTTATCCTCCCTTCCTGTAGTGTTTCTGATGTACCCATAGGGATGTACACATTCTGGAACATTTAGGGGGACATTCAAGTATTACGTATGCAGGAAGGAGAGAGAGAGAGAGAGAGAGAGAGAGAGAGAGAGAGAATTAAAGTTTAACGTCGCGTGCAGCAATATTTCAGCTATATATATATGGAGAGAGAGAATAAGGTATGATGTCGCGTTCAGCAATATTTCAGCTACATAGCGACGACCAAACAAAATTCTAAGTATTCAAGTTAATAACTCAGTAAACTAATTAATTAAAAACATGTAAATAGTACAACAAACCAGTCTCTCTCAAGTAATCTAAAATACAATCTTCTTCTACTCGACTAAAAAAGATCTTCCAAAATAGCTGCTCGATAAAATTTATCTCGTACAATCTTAAAATCTATACAGTCGATAAGATTGTTTCACCGTGAGATCTTCGTGACAGGAAATACACCTTGGGACTGGCTCTTTTCTCAGCAAATGCTCGTGATCGTGTATGGTCGATTCTATATCGTCTAATCATGGATTGATCTAAACAGCGACGATCAAACAAAACCCAAGCATTCCATCAAAAAGAAGTCAACAACCCAGCAATCCAGAGGTAAGTAAAACAACACAGCAAAAAAAAGATGCACAGACACTTAAACTTATGAAGAAAAAAAACGATTTCTGTCAAATAACCTAAAATACAGTCTTCTTTTACCTGACTAAAAAAATCTTCTAAAGTAGCTGCTTGATAAAAAGAATCTCTTACAATATTAACATCAATGTTTCACTGAGAGATCTTCTTGGGGCTGGTTCCTTTTTTAGTAAATGTTCTTGAGTTAATTGGGTATGACCGATTCTACGTCGCTAATCGGGTATGACAGATTCTACGTCGCCTGATCATGGTTTGGTCGGAGCGTTGAAGGGGGAGTGTGCTCAACAGTATGTTGGCAAGACCACCCAAAGACTCCATCTTCGGGTGAATGGTCACAGAAAATCCGTTAGGAAAAAGCAATTGCTTATAGGTAAGCATTTATCTGGACCCGACCATGGCTGGGACAACTTTAGTATTCAGATCATAGACGTCGTCTATCCATCTACCAAAGATTCCCCCTTTGGATTTGAGAGAAAAATCCGAGAACGGGAACTATTCTGGATGCTAGAACTTGGCTCAGTTTTTCCGTATGGTTTAAATGATAATGTCAGTGGGGTCGGCAATGTTACAAACCGCCGTTCAAATATACCCAATATTACCCAGCTATTTAAACCCCATCAACTGAGACATCGCAGCCATGGTTGGAGAAAGTTTAATAGTGCAATGATTCACGACCATATTACTTTAAATTACTTAGTGGGTTTAACTAACACACCCTATAGTACACATAGCTTACGTACAGTTCTGTATGTGTTACCTCTGGGAGCTTTAAATCATATAGCCAGAGATATACAACAATATGCGTCTTCAGGAAATATAATACCACCCAAAATCGCTAAGGTATGTCAAGATATAACCTATTTTCGGTTGTATCGTCCAGTGAAAATAATCGAAACATCCCAAGATCGGCTTTTCTTGAAACTCAACTACTTAGATAAAGGACTGGACATTATTAATTTACCTCGAATCCTGAATGATCCAGAGGTACGTAACACTGTACCAAACTATTTTAGGTTCACAGAACCTCCTTTCATTTCATATAAGTGTGCTAAATCTATAGCCACCAAAATATTCAATTACTCTAATGCTTTCAAGGAGTTTGACTGGAACTTATACACGTCGGGGGGCTATAGTTGTGATTGTGAATCGTCGGACTTCATCTATACACCATGAAGATATGTTGTGACTGGTGACCGTGATGTGGTGAGTGATAAGGATCTCAGATTACTCCTGACGAAGGGACCTAAATATAGAGAGCCGAGAAATATAAATCTGAAGGCCGACCAGAAGATAGTCCTGTCTGCTTTGGAACAGTACGTTATTGATTGGTCTAAGCGAGAAAAAGTTGAACCTACAGTACTCGCTGATTGGCTGGACCTCACCAAGAGCAAGGTCGTTGACACAATCCGCCATATTGACAGAAGTACCCTTCCCCAAGCAAAACAAGTACTGAGAAGCCTCAATTCGCAAGAAGTTCTAGCAAATCTCCAGAGTAAATTCGTCATAGTCCCAGCAGACAAAGCTCCAAATAATATAATATTCATATGTAAATATTACTATTACCAGGTGCTGGTTGAAGAATTGAGTGTAAACATATCGTCATCAAATACGTCTACTTACTCTCAAACTGCATTTACTCTGGAAGATTTATTTAACAATCACAAAAAGTTTCTCAGGGAAAGAGGTATTTGTCTTCCAACCAATCATAACGACATACCAAAACTATACTGACTCCCAAAATGCATAAATCACCATACAAAGCTAGATTCATAGCTGGTTCTAGAAGCTGCACCACCAAGCTTCTTTCAACCCTGTTGACGAGGGCCCTTCAGGAGGTAAAAGCATTTTGGGGAAGGTATTGCGCCACGATTTCTAAAAACTCTGGCGTTGAATGTATGTGGATATTGAAAAACTCAAAATGTCTTACGGAAGAACTTGATGCTAAAGGCCACATACCGTACAGACATGTATCCACATGGATTTCTCGACTCTCTATACTACAATCCCTCATCAGGACCTTATTGACCGTCTAAGCTCATTAATAGTATCTGTGTTCAAGAAAACTGATCGTAGATTATATTAATGTCGGAAGCCATAAAGCATTCTTTAGCTCGACTACATACAAGAGATATCATTCATGGGATGTTTCTTTGTTTATAGAGTTGCTTGAATTTCCCATTAAAAATATCTATGTGAAATTTGGCAACACAATATATCAGCAGCATATAGGTATTCCAATGGGTACTAATTGTGCACCCCTGTTGGCTGACCTGTATCTGTTCTCTTATGAATATGACTATATGCAGGCGCTTTCAAAAACCGATCCATTCAAAGCCCGTTCCTTCTCATTCACCAAACGCTATATAGACGATCTTCTCGCTGTGGATAATCGCTATATAAATGACGCAGTGAAGGATATATATCCACCTTCACTGGATTTGAAGGAAACTACAGATGGCCCTACAGGCACATCATATTTAGACCTATATCTCTATAAAAATGAAGCGGGCATTCTCTCTCGTCGACTGTATGACAAAAGAGATGATTACAATTTCGACATCGTAAACTATCCCTTTCTGGACAGTAATATTCCAGTGGGACCTGCATATGGCGTATACATATCACGCCTAGTGGCATTTGCTAGATCCTGTGTTAAATGTGACGATTTTAATCAACGTCACAAAACATTGTTACAGAAACTTATAAAACAGGCCTACACCGCCAAGCGCCTCCACTGAAAGTTTCTCAAATTTGGCGATATATATCGCATGCTGATAGCAAAATACGAGCGTAGCGTGCAAGATCTATGGCGTTACGTTTCGTAACTTGTGTCTAATTCCATTTAACCCAGGGCTAGGGGCCGTATGAACCCATGTACTTCAAGATCCTCATGGTACTCATATGAACAGTCACAATCAAAGCGTGGCTGAGATACATCATTCTTTAGATGACTTTACAACGAATATTATGGATTAAGAATACTGATCAGCGATACGGATTTAGTATTTTTGGAACATCATGATGACTTGCCGGCATCATTGAAAACCGCTTCTCTCTTGCAGGAAACAAGCCTATGTTTATGTATACTATGATTGTCTTTTTGAATTTGGTGCTAATACCGTTATATGGAATATGGAATAGGTCTTTGGATTATGGACGCGGATATTCTCTAATAGACAACGGCTGAATTATGAATGACGGACCAGACGCTTGTAATGCAATAGGTCGCACGTCGTATGTACATGAGGGGGAGGGATCAAAGGCACAGTGTATGCCGTTTTTTGCGTTTGCAAATTACGTCAATCAGCAGCAACAACAACGCATGTTGTGAGTCCTCGGATGTACTGAAGAGCGACATATATACACCTGGAAAAAAGTTAAGCACCCCCATGAACATTTACAAATGTATATGTATTGGTCGATATCAGAGGTGTACACGCACAGTAAGTTTGTAAAACTGCATGCTATCATGTAAGGTCATGTTCTAGCTACAAGAAAACACAATAATGACAGTTTTCTTTATCATTTTAATGATAGCACTGGCGTACCAAAAAAGTAACTGTTTGAGCTCCAAATGATACCCATTACAAGTATGGAGCTGGAGTATCAACCAGGCAACATGGTTTGGATATGAATGGATAAAAAAGTCATTTTGAACAAGGGAAAGTTTTCCAATTCAATATCTGGTGTATCCTCCACGTGCTTGGATAACTGCCTCTACCCGGCGTCGCATCCCCCCAGGCAATCGTCGTAGCCGTTGCATAGGAAACTGTCGTCATTCCTGGTGCAAAGCTGCTTCCAACTCACGCAGATTTTGTATTTGAGGTGCACGTGCTTGTATGCTAGAGCTTGGGTCAGTGTTTCCGTATGGTTTAACTGGTAATGTCAGTGGGTTCGGCAATGTTACAAACCGCCGTTCAAATATATCCAATATTAGCCAGCTATTTAAACCCCATCAACGGAGACATCGCAGCCATGGTTTGAGAAAATTTAATTGTGCGATGATTCACGATCATATCACTTTAAATTACTTAGTGGGTTTAACTAACACACCCAACAGTACACATAGCTTACGTACAGTTCTGTATGCTTTACCTTTGAGAGCTTTAAATCAAGTAGCCAGAGATATACAACCATCTGCGTCTTCAGGAATTATAATACCACCCAAAATCACTAAAGTATGTCAAGATATAGCGTATTTTCGGTTGTGTCGTCGAGTGAACATAATCGAAACATCCCAAGATCGGCTTTTCTTGAAACTCAACTACTTAGATAAAGGACTGGACATTATTAATTTACCTCGAACCTTGAATGATCCAGAGGTACGCAACACTGTACCAAACTATTTTAACTTCACAGAACCTCCTTGCATTTCATATAAGTATACTAAATCTATAGCCACCAAAATATTCAATTGCTCTAATGCTGTCAAGAAGTTTGACTGGAACTTATACACGTCGGGGGGCTATAGTTGTGATTGTGAATCGTCGAACCTTATCTATACACCATGCAAACATGTTGTGACTGGTGACCTTGATGTGGTGAGTGATAATGACCTAAGATTACTCCTGATGAAGGGATCTAAATATATAGAACCGAGAAATATAAATCTGAAGGCCGACCAGAAGGTAGTCCTGTCTGCTTTGGAACAGTACGTTATTGATTGGTCTAAGCGAGAAAAAGTTGAACCTACAGTACTCGCTGATTGGCTGGACTTCACCAAGAGCAAGGTCGTTGAAACACTCGGCCATATTGACAGAAGTACCCTTCCGCAAGCAAAACAAGTACTGAGAAGCCCCAATTCGCAAGAAGTTCTAGCAAATCTTCAGAGTAAATTCGTCATAGTCCCAGCAGACAAAGCTCCAAATAATATAATATTCATATGTAAATATTACTATTACCAGGTGCTGGTTGAAGAATTGAGTGTAAACATATCGTCATCAAATACGTCTACTTACTCTCAGACTGCAATTGCTCTGGAAGATTTATTTAACAATCACAAAACGTTTCTCAAGGAAAGAGGTATTTGTATTCCAACCAAACATAATGATATACCAAAAGTATACTGGACCCCCAGAATGCATAAATCACCATACAAAGCTAGATTCATAGCTGGTTCTAGAAGCTGCAACACCAAGCTTCTTTCAATCCTGTTGACGAGGGCCCTTCAGCAGGTAAAAACATTTTGGGAAAGGTATTGCGCCACTATTTCTAAAAACTTGGATGAATGTGGATACTGAAAAACTCAAAATGTCTTACGGAAGAACTTGATGCTAAAGGTCACATACCGTATAGGCATGTATCCACATGGGATTTCTCGACTCTCTATACTACAATACCTCATCAGGACCTTATTGGCCGTCTAAGTTCATTAATAGTATCTGTGTTCAAGAAAACTGATCGTCGATATATTAATGTCGGATGCCATAAAGCATTCTTTAGCTCTACTACATACAAGAGATATCATTCATGGGTTGTTTCTTTGTTTATAGAGTTGCTTGAATTTCTCATTAATAACATCTATGTGAAATTTGGCAACACAATATATCAGCAGCATATAGGTATTCCAATGGGTACTAATTGTGCACCCCTGTTGGCTGACCTATATCTGCTCTCTTATGAATATGACTATATGCAGGCGCTTTTCAAAAACCGATCCATTCAAAGCCCGTTCCTTCTCATTCACCAAACGCTATATAGACGATCTTCTCGCTGTGGATAATCGCTATATAAATGACGCAGTGAAGGATATATTCACTGGATTTGAAGGAAACTACAGATAACCCTACAGGCACATCATATTTAGGCCTATATCTCTATAAAAATGAAGCGGGCCATCTCTCTCGTCCAATGTATGGCAAAAAAAGATGATTACAATTTCGACATCGTCAACTATCCCTTTTTGGACAGTAATATTCCAGTGGGACTTGCATATGGCGTATACATATCACGCCTAGCAGCATTTTCTAGATCCTGTGTTAAGTGTGACGATTTTAATCAGCGTCACAAAACATTGTTGCAGAAACTTATAAAACAGGGCTACACCACCAAGCGCCTCCACTCAAAGTTTCTCAAATTTGCCGATACATATCGCATGCTGATAGCAAAATACGAGCGTAGCGTGCAAGATCTATGGCGTTACGTTTCGCAACTTGTGTCTAATTCCGCTTAACCCGGGGCTAGGGGCCGTATGAACCCATGTACTTCAAGATCCTCATGGTACTCATATGAACAGTCACAATCAAAGCGTGACTGAGATACATCATTCTTTAGATGACGACTTTACAACGGATATTATGGATTAAGAATACTGATCAGCGATACGGATTTGATATTTTTGGAACATCATGATGTCTTGCCGGCATCATTGATAACTGTTGACCGCTTCTCTCTTGCAGGAAACAAGCCTATGTTACTATTGTCTTTTTGAATTTGTTGCTAATACTGTTATATGAAATATGGAATAGGTCTTTGGATTATGGACGCGGATATTCTCTAATGGACGACGGCTGAATTATGAATGACGGACCAGACGCTTGTAATTAGCTGAAATTAATTCATTGAATAGTAACCTGGGTAAGCTGAAACACTTCCCCACATTATTTTCAATTGCCCCTAGTAGTACATTAGCGTCAGATTGCTTGATGTGGATGTGTTGTCATGTTTCTGGATGGTGTGTTGTAATCACAGGGTTCAGCATTGTGTGTGGATCGTTTCTACAGCACTGGAACTCGTAGCATTGTGGATAAGTATGTGAGTACTTTCCCGGAGGAAATGGTGTGTATAACTGTAAGGAAATTAAAAAAATTATACCTCCCTCCAGTAGGGGCGACCAGTAGCAGATGATGGCGGAAGGTGTTCAAGCAAAAGTTGCGAAGTTGAAGCAGGCATTAGAGCAAGCCAGGCTTGAAGTCCAGACAAGCAGACGGGAGGCTAGTCTCATAAAAGAGGAACTCGCACAGATGAGGGGTACTGAGAATCTGATAGATGCAGTTTCTCATTTAACCCAGCGAGTGTCGACTCCCAGTCAACCACGTTGGATACACCAGATCTGCATGAAAGACGATATACCCATCAAGGTTCCGCATCGTAGAGTGCCGTCGCATCAGAGGGCCGAAGTCAGAGAGTATCTGCGTAAAGCCCGTGGACCTTGGTGTGATCAGACCTTAGTGTAGCCCTTATGCCTCGCCGATAGTAGTGGTACGGACTAGCAACGGGGACATACGGCTGTGCGTTGATTACAGACAGCTCAATTCTAAGACATACAAGCATACGTGGCCACTCCCACGGATCGAGGAAGCGTTGGAGTCACTGAAGGGGGCGACCTATTTTTGAAGCCTGGACCTTGCCCATGGATACTCCCTATGGCTGAGAAGGACATTCATAAGACTTCGTTTCGCGTGGGAACTGGATGATTATTTGAATTCTCGGAGATGCCCTTCGGGATTTGCAACGGCCCCACCATGAAGTTGATTTACAAGATCTTTGGTGACGCTTATTATTTATCTTGATGACATCTCGATTCCGGCTGCCTCTTTCGATCAGATGTTGGAAAGGCTGGATATGGTACCAGGACGTCTGCAAGTGCACAATTTGAAAGTGAAGCCTGAAAATGTCATCTCATGAAGCGCCAGACTTGAGTTTTGGACCACATATTTTCCAAAGCGGGCATTGCTACTGACCCAGAGAAAACGGTGGAGTAATGGAAGCGACCGAAGTCAGAAAGTGATCTACGAAGCTTTTTAGGGCTCGCAGGTTATTACCGATAGTATGTGCCCCACTTCTCCCAGGTTGCGGCACCATTTCATGGCCTTGTAGGAGACACTAGGTCTCTTGAAGTCTAATCGTAAGCCGACACACCAGTCGAAGCAGTCGTTTACGGCAAGGTGGACCGGTGACTGCGAGGAAGCGTTGTTTCCCGGAGGAGAAGCTGGTGAGTGCACCCATCCTCAGCTACCCAGATTTAACAAAGCCACTAATCTTGGAGATCGACGCGTCGTTCAAAGGCCTTGGTGCTGTGTTATCCCAAGAACAGGGCAAGCGGAAAGTCTTTCTTAGCTATGCGAGTACGAGTCTTTACGGCGCGAACTGAACATGAATAATTACAGCTCGATGAAATTGGAGCTGCTGGCTCTCCACTGGGCAGTGATTAAGCAATTCTTATCGGGGCAAAATTTCCAGTATTTAGACAATAATCCGTTAAGTTATATCCAGATTACGGTGAAAGTAGGAGCCAATGAGATGCGGTGGGTTTAATTTCACAGTGAAGTATCGTTCGAGGCGGAGTAATCGGAACGCCGATGCTCTCAGCAGGAAAGAGCAATATGGAACTGAACCTGCAACACGAGTCGAAGAGGCCCGTCACATAGGCCCATCCCTTGAACTGACGGACACAGCTACCCGTTGTATCCTAGATGACCAGGATATCTGCGAGGTGTCCCTGAGCGAGGTCAAACATGCTGTTCAAGGGCAGGTTTGGTGCCCTGCAAAGGTGCTGCTGTTCCTGACGACTTGAGGAGAGTCATCACAAGGAACATCTCTGAAGTCTGGCTGAGCGAAGTCCATACCTGCTCTAGCAAAACAAGTACAGTTCCTTATACACCTATCCCATCGCTGCAGAGCGTCGATCTGCAAAAGATGCAGAAACAAGACAACATTTGAAGGTGCTGTGGAAGTACTGTAACGGAGGTGCCAAGAAGCTGCTCGAAGAACCCAAATCGGCGTGCAAGCTTCTCCGTCTGTGGAACCAAATTGAGGAGAAAGATGGCGTATTACATAGGATCGTCACACATGATGAGAACCGTGTTAGCCAGACTATTGTACCACAGAGTGATCTAATACTCTTGTCCGAGACTATGTGTTTCGTGCGCATGTTTAACTTGTACGTTATCTGGACTCATTTTCATAGCTTGATATACCCCTATGTGATCTTTATGTATAGAAAGCAAATGTCTACATAGATAAAAGAGAGCTGAACCATAACATCGATCAAAAGTGACATGCGTAAACTATGACACTCGTCTCCTCTGACACCCGTCGTATAATAAACCCTCGCCGATGTAAGTCGTGTTTATATGCAAGAGCTTGGGGCTCTGGGATGGGTCAGTTGGGTGCTCGTTCTAACTTTCGACAACTATATGACAACAACACCACGTGATGTCGTAAGCCAATCAGCTAAACTCTACCTACGTCACCCCCAACGTCCGCACGGAATTCCCTGGAATATTTTTGGATGGGTTTGACTTTTCGTAGTTGCGACGCAAATATCAATGACTTCGTATTGTTTATTCGGTATTCTTTTATAATTTGATCTTGAAAATATATTGGAGACGAATTCTGGTAAATATTGTTCGCGATAGGGTGTCATTGGGCCTTCTGTGGTGGTGCTTGCTTGACTCGAATTTGTGACGAGACTCGGAGACTTGCTGTGGCATCCTCATAACGGGGGAATATACCCCTGACCGATGTCGAATGTGGTCTTCGACGCTAGATGAAACAGTCTACTGGCGAAACTGATGTTTCGATCGGTCAGTTCTCGATTTGAAGACGGAACCTTCCAAACAGTGCTACGATGTAGGGGAGAGAGGCTAGTGAGTGACAAACAGCAGGTGGGTTTTTTTCGCCAACTTACCTGAACTGACAGAACCTCTGTCATAACAACATGCAATTTTAGCATATCTAGAACAAATAATTAGAACACGGCGCTTTGATTTGCGTTCAACGACAATGCTATACAGTCGTCATGTGATCGCCTGACAAGCTGTCACCCCTACACCGTCAGTGATAGCACCCATTGCATCACACGCTACGGCAATCCATACGCATGGATTATAATCACGTGAAACACAAACAAACATCAATTACATCAACTCGTCACCAGTGAAACTGGTGTAGGTTATTAATGAACAGATTTTCAGAGATATTTTGTAAATGAATTAATGAGGTTATCACAGTGATAAAAGAAGTTAGTATTGGCGGAGTAATGTCTACGCTGAGAGCGTGTTAACGTTATGTCAATTCCGGGCAGGGCTTGTAGGCCAGATGATAGTCGTTAAGCTGACATGCGCTGATAGGAGTTTGTTACTTGAGATCATAGAAATGTGGAATTAAATATGCTTATGGCAATAAGGAATACCTGGAATACCATGCATAAACCTATGTGAGGTGTTAGATTCAATAATCTGATATTCTGATTATAATCTGATTAATCGAATTGCAATCGGATTACATTCAAATAGTACCAATGCATGCATTCTATTGATATGGCATAGTTAGTCAAAATAATACAATAATACAACACCAAGCATCAACATCAAGTATCGCACAGCGTCCTACAGTAAATTCATGGACAGTCAATTACTATTTGTGCCTCTTACACAGTGTACAGGTCAGCCAGCGTGCCCCATACCGTTAGCGTGGTGGGCGACCGGACGAAATTTCTCTAGAGGAAAGTTGTATATATCCACATGATAGCCCGGTGATAGGCCTTGCGTGAATTTAGCGTGGCAACCGAGGAATTAATAGGTGCTGGATTTGACCGTCTGAAGGTGAGTTGGTGCTGTTTTGAGACTTTGTTTATTGGTTGCTATGCAGTGCGATTTGTGCGCATGTTTTCGGTCATACGGAAACTGAATAACGTGTTCATGTTGGGCGCATGATCGGATATGTAAATGTAAATGTGATTTTATTCCCTGTGTACATGTGGGAGACTGATGTAATGATAGTTCTGTCCGATTTATAATAACTCGGTATCTTTGGCTTCGAATCAGACAAATGCTGATTGTTCACGTAAAATGTGACCCGTCAAAAGGTCCGCGTTTAGTTGAAATTATGAGAGGTTTCATGTGGTGAATATTCTGGTGATTATGTTCCTAATTATCTTGAGATCACTATGAAACAGTTATGGCCAAGTAACTCGTGTCAATTAGCAGAATAAATAGTAATTGACTGTCCATGAATTTACTGTAGGACGCTGTGCGATACTTGATGTTGATGCTTGTTGGTGTATTATTTTGACTAACTATGCCATATCAATAGATTGCATTACTTGGTACTATTTGAATGTAGTCCGATTGCAATCCGATTAATCAGATTATAATCAGAATATCAGATTATTAAATCTAACACCTCAGATAGGTTTATGCATGATATTTCAGGTATTCCTGATTGCCATAAGCATGTTTAATACAACATTTCTATGATCTCGAGTTCATTTTCATTCCATTCAATTATTGAACTGTATTATGCCCTAGCATCCCTTGAATATAACGTCCAGTATTTGAAACGTTAGACACCACACGTGTTCCCTTTTCATTGTACGACCTTCCTTGCGGTGTTGAATACACAGGTTATGGTCACATTTCACTCATTGTGTTCTCACTAGAATTGTATGTAGGAAGTTATGGACAATATAGATCTGTAAACAAGCCAACTTATCGACTGATGAAAGGACTTTGACTTTTTGGGATGTCGCATTTGGCGCTGCGAGCAGGGTCAGTCTCCACCAGTTCCAATCCACAAGCGAGTGAGTGCTGTCGTCTGGACGAGTGAGTCTATGGATCCTGTTGTCTGTGTTTCAACCGTGGTGGTATACACAGGACAAAAATTTCCGTGAACAACAGCTGATGACAGTTGCCACAGTGATGAATAACTCTGTTGCGATTGAGTATCCTGGTTTGAACACACTGGAACTGTTGAGTTTTCACTTATTACAGATACAGAGAGACTATTGATGTCGGATCCTGCGTTAAGCAGGTTCATCAGAAAAGTACGAAAACAGAATAAAAAACAAACTAAACTTTTAGTCGTGTGTATTGTGTATGAGAGAAGTGAGCCATACAAATAGTCTGCTGAAACACAAACTGAATTATACAGCAAGTATAAAGAAGAAACTGTACATGCCATATATGAAATTAAACTGTAAATATACGTTGGATGCACCCAGGTCGACTAGATCGACACTGCTATAATAGTCAAGTGAGGAGGTTCTGCAATGAACTGTTGCCAAACCAAGTTGACTAATGGTGCAAAGATTTGTTGAACGGTGACCGAGAATAGATTTCGGACGACGGCTGAATTATGAATGACGGACCAGACGCTTGTAATTTTAACCTGTGTATGCCTGGATTCTGCTGGTGGACAAGTTGTCTCCGAGGCCGGGTCCCTACACTCGCATCACTCATAATGGATACAACAGAAAGAAAATATGGTAAGACAGACCCGAGGAACCTTAGTGCATGTTTCTTGGCCGAGTCTCTAATAGTTCGCAATGCACTAAGACCTTTTTCAATCCAAATGACAGATATATTTCTGACCTCAAAGCAAGGTCACGACATCAAACCTTGTAACATTGCGCTTGATGATTGTTTAGCACCGAATTCTACATGCAATAATTTCAAGATTTCTATATGTGGACACCGTGGATGTCTCACGTGTCCACTCGTTAATACTTCAGCGTCATTTAGTGCCGCGTTAACTGGTAACTCATATTCTGTAAACTCGTATGTTGATCTGAGTTGTTCTACTACAAACTGTATTTATTCTGCTTCCTGTAAGTAGTGTGGTCAACAGTATGTTGGCGAGACCACCCAAGACTCCATCTTAGGGTGAATGGTCACAGAAAATCCGTTAGGAAAAAGCAATCGCTTATAGGTAAGCATTTTTCTGGACCCGACCATGGCTGGGACAACTTTAGTATCCAGATCATAGACGTCGTCTATCCATCTACCAAGAATTCCCCCTTTGGATTTGAGAGAAATATCCGAGAGCGGGAACTATTCTGGATGCTAGAGCTTGGGTCAGTGTTTCCGTATGGTTTAAATGATAATGTCAGTGGGTTCGGCAATGCTACAAACCGCCGATCAAATATATCCAATATTAGCCAGCTATTTAAACCCTATCAACGTACACATCGCAGCCATGGTTGGAGAAAGTTTAATTGTGCGATGATTCACGATCATATCACTTTAAATTACTTAGTGGGTTTAACTAACACACCCAATAGTACACATAGCTTACGTACAGTTCTGTATGCTTTACCCCTGAGAGCTTTAAATCATATAGCCAGAGATATACAACAATCTGCGTCTTCAGGAATGATAACACCACCCAAAATCACTAAAGTATGTCAAGATATAGCGTATTTTCGGTTGTATCGTCCAGTGAACATAATCGAAACATCCCAAGATCGGCTTTTCTTGAAACTCAACTACTCAGATAAAGGACTGGACATGATTAATTTACCTCGAATCCTGAATGATCCAGAGGTACGCAACACTGTATCAAACTATTTTAAGTTCAGAGAACCTCCTTGCATTTCATATAAGTATACTAAATCTATAGCCACCAAAATATTCAAAGGAGTTTGACTGGAACTTATACACGTCGGGGGGGCTATAGTTGTGATTGTGAATCGTCGAACCTTATCTACACACAATGCAAACATGTTGTGACTGGTGACCTTGATGTGGTGAGTGATAAGGACCTAAGATTACTCCTGATGAAGGGACCTAAATATATAGAACCGAGAAATATAAATCTGAAGGCCGACCAGAAGATAGTCCTGTCTGCTTTGGAACAGTACGTTATTGATTGGTCTAAGCGAGAAAAAGTTGAACCTACAGTACTCGCTGATTGGCTGGACCTCACCAAGAGCAAGGTCGTTGGAACAATCCACCATATTGACAGAAGTACACTGTTATAAATTACCGTTATTTCACAGTAAATGTATGTTGGAGTTTACGGTACATTCAATCGTAAACACACTAATCTGTAAATTGAACTGTGATATTTCAGTTGACATCAACTGCAATGGGTAAACTGCGCACACACGTGACATAAAATTCTTGTTTTCTCTGAAAGGAGGTTGATATCTTTGCACACGAAACGCTCAGTTGCAGGAAACATCCGACACCTGCGTTGTACGATACAACATTCAGAGTAAGACGCGCTGGGACGGACGCAGTGGCTAACTTTAATTTTCGGTCTGCAGTACGGAATGGTTTTGGTTTTGTCCATCTTCATATTTCAAGCTAAATACTACACTAACGTTCCGTCATTTAATGTTCGACTTGCATATGCGAAGATGGGTTTTATCGGACATGGAGTTGTATCACCTCAAGATTCGTGTAATAATGACACAGATTCGCTCGTGATTATTTACGAAGCTTGTGGTGATCGCATTTGTAAACACGAAGAGCAATGGCCATTTTGGCCTTCCAATGACCTACGTTGCCGCGGAACCGATAATTGTAGACAATGGTGCCACGTGATTGTATTGTTTAAAGAATGTTAAAACAAAGGTAATTGTAAATTACAGGGCTACCCAAATTTTACAGTTGAATGCCTGTCGATAAACGGTAATTATAAAATACGGTGCAACATTTTACAGTTCAATGCCTGTTAAAAAACGGTAATTGTAAAATACTGTGCAACGTCATTTTACAGTTGAATGTACTGGCACCTTTTCTGCCAGTACATTTAACTGTGAATTTACGGTGTGATTTATAACAGTGTACCCTTCCCTAAGCAAAACAAGTACTGAGAAGCCCCAATCCGCAAGAAGTTCTAGCAAATCTCCAGCGCAAATTCGTCATAGTTCCAGCAGACAAAGCTCCAAATAATATAATATTCATATGTAAATATTACTATTACCGTGCTGGCTGAAGAATTGAGTGTAAACATATCGTCATCAAATACGTCTACTTACTCTCAAACTGCATTTGCTCTGGAAGATTTATTTAACAATCACAAAACGTTTCTCAAGGAAAGAGGTATTTGTATTCCAACCAAACGTAATGATATACCAAAAGTATACTGGACCCCCAAAATGCATAAATCACCATACAAAGCTAGATTCATAGCTGGTTCTAGAAGCTGCACCACCAAGCTTCTTTCAACCCTGTTGACGAGGGCCCTTCAGGAGGTAAAAACATTTTGGGAAAGGTATTGCGCCACTATTTCTAAAAATTTGAATGTATGTGGATATTGAAAAACTCAAAATGTCTTACGGAAGAACTTGATGCTAAAGGTCACATACCGTATAGACATGTATCCACATGGAATTTCTCGACCCTCTATACTACAATCCCTCATCAGGAACTTATTGACCGTATAAGTTCATTAATAGTATCTGTGTTCAAGAAAACTGATCGTAGATATATTAATGTCGGATGCAATAAAGCATTCCTTAGCTCTACTACATCCAAGAGATATCATTCATGGGATGTTTATTTGTTTATAGAGTTGCTTGAATTTCTCATTAATAATATCTATGTGAAATTTGGCAACACAATATATCAGCAGCATATAGGTATTCCAATGGGTACTAATTGTGCACCCCTGTTGGCTGACCTATATCTGTTCTCTTATGAATATGACTATATGCGGGCGCTTTCAAAAACCGATCCATTCAAAGCCCGTTCCTTCTCATTCCACAAACGCGATATAGACGATCTTCTCGCTGTGGATAATCGCGATATAAATGACGCAGTGAAGGATATATATCCACCTTCACTGGATTTGAAGGAAACTACAGATAATCCTACAGGCACATCATATTTAGACCTATATCTCTATAAAAATGAAGCGGGTCATCTCTCTCGTCGACTGTATGACAAAAAAAGATGATTACAATTTCGACATCGTAAACTATCCCTTTCTGGACAGTAATATTCCAGTGGGACCTGCATATGGCGTATACATATCACGCCTAGTAGCATTTGCTAGATCCTGTGTTAAATGTGACGATTCTAATCAACGTCACAAAACATTGTTGCAGAAACTTATAAAACAGGGCTACACCACCAAGCGCCTCCACTCAAAGTTTCTCAAATTTGCATGCTGATAGCAAAATACGAGCGTAGCGTGCAAGATCTATGGCGTTACGTTTCATGACTTGTGTCTAATTCCGCTTAACCCGGGGTTAGGGGCTGTATGAACCCATGTACTTCAAGATCCTCATGGTACTCATATGAACAGTCACAATCAAAGCGTGACTGAGATACATCATTCTTTAGATGACGACTTTACAACGAAGATTATGGATTAAGAATACTGATCAGCGATACAAATTTGATATTTTTGGAACATCATGATGTCTTGCCGGCATCATTGATAACTGTTGACCGCTTCTCTCTTGCAGGAAACAAGCCTATGTTATGATTGTCTTTTTGAATTTCGTGCTAGTACTGTTATATGGAATATGGAATATATCTTTGGATTAAGGACGCGGATATTCTCTAATGGACGACGGCTGAATCCAATTGCCCCTAGTAGTACATTAGCGTCACATTGCTTGATGTGGATGTGTTGTCATGTTTGTGGATGGTGTGTTGTAATCACAGGGTTCAGTTTGCTAGCCGACCACATGCAAGGGCGTAGACAAGTTGTGAAGTTTGGGGGGGCTTAGGGGGAGAGTCTGAGAGGGGGGTATCCCCCCTCGCAGCGTAGATTTTTTTTTGAAAATTGATGGTAAATTGGCGCTAACTGGGAGCATTTGAGCGGTAAAAAATTGTAAAAGTTGAACTTTTTTTTTGCGAAAATATCCTATAACAGTGGCGATCACTACGTGATATACAAGGTGAAATGATCATTCAATCCGTAGTTTGCACTATAATTCAAGTTATTTCTTAGACAATACTATGTTGCCTAGATAGCAGGGGCGGTGCATTGATGCGTGGTTGACCGCATGAGTTCTGGTGTTCGTTCTGAAGTTGCCAAACTTATCAAAATGTAAGCTTAGTGGTCCTTTCTCGGAATAGTAGAGAAAATTATCCATATTCATCAAATTTACACCAGTTAAATAGTGACTTTGTGTCTGGGTTAGATGTTTTACCTGTATTTCTAGGGTTTCTCCGGGAAAATTATTCGAGAGTTCGTATCTCTCGTTTGTGAATAAATAAATACTCAACAAATGACTGGGATCTCAATCAAAAAAAAGTTTATGGTGGAAAAAGTTCTGAAAAAATCCTTTTAGCCAACGTGTTGACCTTTTTCGTCCTAATGGGCGGTATGTGATTGAATTGGAGCACATTATTCATTTCGTCTTGGAGTCCGATATCGCCAAACTTTTGCGTTGTTCTCTCACCGATTGCAATTAGTCTAGCCCTTCTGGTAAGCATTGTTGATGATAATTTTACTTCCCCTGTAATATGCAACAATTGATAAAGATATGTCACAAGCTAAACATTTACTTCTCTGCTATGTTTGCTTTCTGTTTCATTCTTTCTTTCTTTCCTTTTTTCTCTTTTTTTTACTTTTACTTCTGTTCTTTTTTTTTGCCGAATGTCAATATTTGGGGGGGCTGAAGCCCCCCCAAGCCCCCCCTTGTCTACGCCCTTGACATGCCACTGTCGCCAAATCAAACTTATCTTAGTGACTGTCATAATTGATGGGAACAGTTCTAGCTCCATTTTTAGATGTCATTCCCCTTTATTAATGGCGGCATTTCTTCTGTCCTGAGCATTGTGTGTGGATCGCTTCTACAGCACTGGAACTCGTAGCATTGTAGATAAGTATGTGAGTACTTTCCCCGAGGACCGGGTGAGTATAACTGTAAGAAAATAAAAAAAAATTGTACCTCCCTCCAGTAGGGGCGACCAGTAGTATATGATGACAGAAGGTCTTCAAGCAAAAGTTGCGAAGTTGAAGCAGGCAAGCCAGGCTTGAAGTCCAGAAAAGCAAACGGGAGGCTAGGCTCATAAAAGAGGAACTCGCGCAGATGAGGGGTACTGAGAATCTGATAGATGCAGTTTCTCATTTAACCCAGCGAGTGTCGACTCCCAGTCAACCACGTTGGATACACGAGACACGAGACACGAGACGATATACCCACCAAGGTTCCGCATCGTAGAGTGCCGTCGCATCAGAGGGCCGAAGTCAGAGAGTACCTGCGTAAAGCCGTGGACCTTGGTGTGATCAGACCTTCGTGTAGCCCTTATGCCTCGCCGATAGTAGTGGTACGGACTAGCAACGGGGATATACGGCTGTGCGTAGATTACAGACAGCTCAATTCTTAGACATACAAGCATGCGTAGCCACTCCCACGGATCAAGGAAGCGTTGGAGTCACTGAAGGGGGCGACCTATTTTTGAAGCCTGGACCTTGCCCATGGATACTCCCTATGGCTGAGAAGGACATTCATAAGACTTCGTTTCGCGTGGGAACTGGATGATTATTTGAATTCTCGGAGATGCCCTTCGGGATTTGCAACGGCCCCACCATGAAGTTGATTTACAAGATCTTTGGTGACGAGAATTTTCAAACGCTCATTATTTATCTTGATGACATCTCGATTCCGGCTGCCTCTTTCGATCAGATGTTGGAAAGGCTGGATATGGTACCAGGACGTCTGCCTTTTAGGGCTCGCAGGTTATTACCGATAGTATGTGCCTCACTTCTCCCAGGTTGCGGCACCACTTCATGCCCTTGTAGGAGACACTAGGTCTCTTGAAGTCTAATCGTAAGCCGACACACCAGTCGAAGCAATCGTTTACAGCAAGATGGACCGGTGACTGCGAGGAAGCGTTGTTTCCCGAAGGAGAAGCTGGTGAGTGCACCCATCCTCAGCTACCCAGATTTGACAAAGCCACTAATCTTGGAGACCGACGCATCCTTCAAAGGCCATTTTGCTGTGTTATCCCAAGAACAGGGCTAGCGGAATGTCGTTCTTAGCTATACGGGTAGGAGTCTTCACGGACGCGAACTGAACATGAATAATTACAGCTCGATGAAATTGGAGCTGCTGGTTCTCCACTGGGCAGTGACTAATCATTTTCGAGATCTGCTCATCGGAGCAAAATTTCCTAGTATTTACAGACAATAATCCGTTAAGCTATACCCAGAGTACGGTGAAAGTAGGAGCCACTGAGATGCGGTGGGTCGCCGAACTTGCTATGTTTAATCTCACAGTGCAGTATCGTTTGAGACGGAGTAATCGGAACGCCGATGCTCTCAGCAGGAAAGAGCAACATGGAACTGAACCTGCCACACGAGTCGAAGAAGCTCGCCACATAGGCCCATCCCTTGAACTGACGGACACAGCTACCCGTTGTAGCCTAGATGACCAGGATATCTGCGAGGTGTCCCTGAGCGAGGTCAAAACATGCTGTTCAGGAGCAGGTTTGGTGCCCTGCAAAGGTGCTGCTGTTCCTAACGACCTGAGGAGAGTCATCACAAGGAACATCTCTGAAGTCTGGCTGAGCAAAGTCCATACCTGCTCTAGCACAACAAGTGCAGTTCCTTATACATCTATCCCATCGCTGCAGAGCGCCGATCTGCAAAAGATGCAGAAACAAGACAAACATTTGAAGGTGCTGTGGAAGTACTGTAACGGAGGTTCCAAGCAGCTGCTCGAAGAACCGAAATCGGCGTGCAAGCTTCTCCGCCTGTGGAACCAAATTGAGCAGAAAGACGGCGTATAACATAGGCTCGTCACACATGATGGGAACCGTGTTTGCCAGACACTTATACCACAGGGGATGTTACCACAGTTTCTCAGTGCCGTGCACGACGACACGGGCCACCCAGCTTCGGAAAAGACACTGGCATTAATCGGTGCTGGGTTTGACCGTCTGAAGGTGAGTTGATGCTGTTTTTGGACTTTGTTTAGTGGTTGCTCTGCAGTGTGATTTGTGCGCATGTTTTCTGTCATACGGAAACTGAATAACGAGTTCATGTTGAGCGCATGATCGGATGTGTTCTGTAAATGGTAATGATTGAATGTATTATTTCATACTATTTGAATGTAATACGATTGCAATCCGATTAATCAGATTATAATCAGAATGTCAGATTATTGAATCTAACACCTCTGATAGGTTTATGCATGATATTCTAGGTATTCCTTATTGCCAAGGCATGTTTAATTCCACATTTCTCTGATCTGGACTTCATTTGCATTCCATTGAATCATTGAATTGTATTATGTCCTAACATCCATTGAATGTATCGTCCAGTATTTGAAACGGTTAGACATCACACGTGTCTCCTTTTCATTGTATTACTTTCCGTGCAGTGTTGAATTCAGAGATACTAGTCAAATGTCACTCATTGTGTTCGCACTAGAATTGTATGCAGGAAGTTTCGGAAAATATGGATCTGTTACTAATTGTCTGTTTGCTTACTGATGCAGGTTGTTTTTTGGTGTATGTGGTTTTCGTTGGAAAAAACAAACCGACTTATTATCGACTGATGAAAGTACTTTGAGTTTTTAGGATGTCACAATACGGAATATTTTCATATCTGTATCTTTTTTAAGCAAAGAGAATATATGTTTCACAAGCAGTATGAAAAGCCTGTAATTTATCAGATTTCTCAAGTTTGTTATCCGTCGGATGAATACCGAACAACACACGGGAAATTATCGGATATCGTTCCGCAGCAATGGCAACACACGATTCTCAAGCCATCTTATGGATGGCGAAGTGTACGTAAATGGATGCATATGGACGAAACGAAACACCAAGCAACATCTTCTGGCAAACAGTGGAAACGAAATTATAAGTTGGCTCAGGTGGCGCCACCTGTGGCATATTTGGATGTAATGCAGCCCCTTGCGACATCTTGTGGCATGATATATACACACACACCATTTAGAAAGAATCCATTAAGTCGTTCAAATTTTATTGTCTGAAAACAAAGTTCTCGGATCAATTTGGACAGATGTGGACGGATCTGTGAAAGTTTATTCATGGGAGAAATGTATGCATGTACCACTGACCCACTAACTTCTTCATATGACAATTAATGAGTATTGATGAGTCATGGCTGTGAACTTAACACTGAATGTGCTATACATGGAGATGAGAATATGCAAAACAGTATAGAGAGCATACACTGAACCAATGGCCAACCATTATTTTAACTCTCCGTGACCGCTACTATACTATAGGTTCAGATACAAAATTTGCATTTTAAGGGCAATTTGAGATAAGCAAGTTCCTTATTTCGGTCAGAGTTGAAAATGTTCTCCTAGAACCTTCTCTTCTATAAGGTGTCATCTTCTGTACAACATAAATTTGTACAAGAAGTTTGAAGTTGATCCCCAAAATCATTGAAATGTTAGTAAAGAAGAAAATGACAAAAACATAAGATATGCCTAATAACGCTGAAATCCTGAACCAGAGTCCAAAGGGAATTCTGTTTCAATATATTCAGCTTGCCATATGCAAAATATCAAACGTTTCCCGCACTAGCTGCGAGACCCCCTCAGTTATCATTGGCCTTTTCCGACAGGATTAGCCGAGCCACCTAACCTGTAGGTGCTCAAATGCGGTGGACAATTAGACTAGTAGGGCCCTATATCTCCAAACTGTGATACATGTCTACATCTACATTAGCCATAAGATAGTTATCATCATACTCTAGAAAACGAATTGGAAATTCATTTGGATAAAGAATTCTGGCCGGTGATTAGGATTTTGAGTGAAGGACCTCATGATGCCTTGCTGTCATCATTGAAAACTGTTGACCGCTTCTCTCTTGCAGTTCTTGTTATATAAATTTGATTTCATACATATATCAACCTGCTGCTGACTCTCCTACGAACAGGGTCTTTCGACTATTGACTCAGCAATCTTTTTGTGGGTGACGACTGTCCACTGAATGCCGGATCCGACGCTTACAATATCCACGACCACGTCCACGACGACCTCCACCACTGGCCTGGCTAATTTTCCTGACATGACGTTGTCTATGTTTTGCTTTGTTGACGTCGAAACCATATACACAGCTACTTGCTATCCAACCTATACCAAGCAAGCAAATCTATGTCGATGCCTGTATGAACAGCAAAACGAGGGGCTCAAATGTTGAACTATGATCTAGTTGTGCACAACCATATAGTTTTATGGTGAGCGATCACAGTTCCTGGCTGAGACAATTCTTCTTTAGAGAGTCCATGAGAGTTCGTTCTCTCCGAAATTTAATGAGCTGCCGTGTCACGTGATCGTTTGACGTCATACACGATGATGAGCGAATTCTGACAACACTACAAGTTCAACATGACGGACGAATACTGTGATCAGTAATTAGTCTGCAAGTGCCTTAGGTTTCCCAAATTTCCCCAGACTGACACTACGGTACTGACAACAAAAACGGCACCAGTGATGAATACCCATCGGTCTTAAGAGTGGATTTATCATTTACAGATAAACATTTGTTGTTATACCACGATATTGGTTCAAGTTGGTAAGTTTGTTATATTCAGGTTGATGCTAAAATAATGTTTACCTCTCTGCGTCTACGCTGTTCATAAGCACCGTTTCGAGACGGTGCTGTAGGCTGAGAAGAAGAAAAATTTTCATACTTATTTAATCTGTTAGAAAAAGAATCTACTAAAGTACATCTAGACAAGAAAATCTTCAGACATCGCAATCGCCAACAAGTTCAAAAAATTTAGCATTCTCCTACTCAATGATCCTTTTTCTAACAACTCATGGCTATAAAACAAGATACTGTCATAGAGTGTTATTTTAAATGCTAAATATTCACGGTTTCACAAAAATACCGAAATATTTTTTAAATTCATGTGGATGGGAAAGAAAAACTATAAATCTAGAAAACGAGCCGATGAGCCGATCGTGTTTACTGTTTCATTGAATTCGTACATGTATGTCGTGTAAAATGTGTGCTCATTGGTTGAAACGGTTGCTGGGCAGAGCCAGTATTTACCGCTCAAGCCAATCAAATTTACGATTACTTGTACTCGGAGAAATTCAGATTTGAGATGAAAGTTAATCGTGCGGCGACATCGAGATATCGTATCTCTTTCCCATCCATACCAGCAAAAGGAAAACACGCCAGGTTTTCATTCTTTGTAATCAAAATCAGATACGTTATAAGAGTTTTGTGCAAAACTTTCAGTCGTTCCTTTTTCATTTTGTTGATAAAGATCGACGAAGAAGACCCGTCAGACACGTAAAAAAAATAACGAAATCTGACATGTTCAAAAATTTTCGCCAAAATTTCTACCGGAGTTTGCCGCAATTTTATTCAGTTTTCATGCCGATAATTGATCAAGTAAGGCGGATGTAAAAATGTGGTTACATCACCTAAATAGCATGTGTATCCACAATTTGGAAATTCATTGTTTTCGGTGATTTTAAAATGTGGATACAAAAATCTGCTATATTGTGGTTTCGCCCTGTCCATGGTAAAATGTTCGCTACACACAATACTGTGTTCTGTAGGAATGAACCCTTTTCGTTTTATAATATGAATCCATTGTTTCCGGGTCGGCGGGGAAGGCAAAGAATCTTATTCCAGACCCCTTCTTCCCAGTATTTCTACAGCCGAAGGCCATTGTGATGCAGAAAATACATAACATCAGGCTGACTGCACTTCGTCAAGCTGACTGGTGTCGGGTATGACGTCACAGCCGAAAATTGCCGACTGTTATAATGTAAGTTACAACAAAACATGGAACTGTTCACAAATCCTTTAATGCTCTTGATTTACGTTGTTAAGTGGTTTTTCGAGAGAGTGATGTATCTCATTCACGCTTTGACTGTGACTGTCCATATGACCACCATAATGATCTTGAACTATATGGGTTATCTTATATTATTCGGTCCCTGGCACTGAGTTAACCGGAATATTTTCTAAATTTTTCGGCTATTTTCTACAAACAGATTCTAGTTTATAACATAATTTCTTTAGATTTCTGTAATTTCTAGTAACGTTGTCATAAATAGCTGTATTATACGGTGACTTATTGGTGCCATATTATAAAATGTCTTATTTTCTATAAGAAACGTCGTATTATCTGTATGTTTTCAAAATTCTCATCAACTGATCTTCATATTGTAAGCTCATTATCCTCGTCATATATATTACTCCGGGTTAATTAAACACAACTCTGAATAAATCAACAATGTCATGATATGGCCAATACAGTTGCAATTTATTAGAAACCACAGAGAATAGCATATATGCTGTTATTATGCATGTAAATGAGGATGGCGTGGCTCAAACTCAAGTCTGGTGGGAGAATGCTGAATGGTCATGATCATTCTACGATATAATTATACGGAGCACTTCCATTGTAATCCTTCAGTGCCATGGTAATCCATCTGTGTGTAGTAGCATCACTGCGTATAGGCTGGGGCTACCCATGTACACTTCAATGTAATCCTCCATTGCACAGGCATAAATCCATCTGTATGTATATCTCCTAATATTATAGGCTGGGGCTACCTATACATGGTCCAATGTAATCCATTGTTGTATGCACATTCATGCCTGGCAGAAACGTTGCCACTGCCGACAGGCATGCAGCTATTTGGTTGTGGACTACATCTTGTATCAGCTGAGCTAGTTTAGGGGCCTACGTCAGCCACCGGCTGAACTCTGTGTGTCAACCTGACGTCTGCACTTCTATTTATAATCATCGATTTATACCACGTGAAGTAACTGACCAATGACCACAGCGTATTCTCTCCAGACTTGATTCAGACCGGCACTAGATAATGACAAAATATCTAATTTACTCTAATTATTCCGATGCGGTCAGGTTTGATCAATTGGATATGGTGCTCCTTTATATCAAAGTTCATAGTTCTGCATTCGAATCAAAACGTACAGCAACAGATCAAAAGTAATTCAGGGAAATACATTCCGGGCCGTCAATCGCCAATGTGTTGTAGGAATACAGAACTCTCACAGTGATGGTCGGCCGCTTCAAAAATGAATTTCTCCTTTTCTGGGCTTTGTAACAATACAGAGTAATTGTCAATAAATCCTCTGGTAAATATACTTCATAAAACAGTCGATTCACATACGTTTGGCGCTCGGTAATCGAAATAAGAGAGCGGAATGTACTGCCTTCACTTGAGTCACGCACTGACTTGACCTGGAGCCTCATCACAGAGATCATCCGGGCCTCCGATGTATGAAATTGTTCACACTCTTTACGACCAGTTCAAAGTCTATATGGAACGTCAGATAAACTAAACATATGTCAATTAGATGAGAACAAGTCATTATTTACAGTGAAATAACACCAATACTTTAGATTCAAGCAGAACTACAATATAGGTCACGTGACCTTCACTTCGCAAAATGTAAACAACATGGTGCTAGAAGAATGTACAGCGGGAAACATGACATGTTCTCTCTCAGATTGAATGTACTGTCACTTTCATTTTGGTTGGCATAACAAAATAAGTTGTAGAAACACACATAGAGTATCTATAGGGGTGATGGTGTGACAATGTCAACGATTATGCGGGAGTTGCTGGTGAGTCAATAAACAGGTAATTTGTGAGAATGTCAGTTATAGCACATGACATGTGAACACGGTCAGGATGTCAGTTATAGCACATGACATGTAAACACCGTCAGGTCCAAAATAAATGCTTTAAAGGATAAATCTGACTCTCTATGACCCTTACAACATTTCTTGAAAGTCCACACGGCAAATCGACGAGAACCGATGTTCTTTCACGATACCGTTTTCAGTTTGGAAAGTGTAACCACACAGACAAATCTCTGTTGACCATCAACTAACTGCTACATAAAACCACTGACTCTCTCAAGTATTGTCCATGTGTTGTACACACTAGACGTCATTGGTGATAACGCTGAGTTTAGTATGCGTCTTCAGTAATCATTTTATATGTTCTTTGTATTATATCGTTGGGCGCTGTGACGCCACCAGCGAACGAAGTATTTAAAACAGATTTTTTAAGCCAAAAACCAGGCCTAGATTTCAAGATTTTAACCCCAGAGCAAAATTGATGGGAGAACTTGAAGCAAATGGACAGCAGACATTCCTGACATATCGGGACAATGTCTTATTTTGTTGCTTTTGAGCATTGTAACAAGCATACCACGGCTTTTGACACCGAAAAGAAGAAAAACATAAACATGAACGGACTTTGAGCATCATGAATCCGGGAACAGTCGAAGACAGGGAGAAACAGCAGCTAATTTTCAAGCTGGTATTCGCAAATAGATCTGAAATGTGATGTGATGAAAGGGAGATAATTTAAGCAAATAATTTCAACAACCCAGCAGATATATTATTCATAGCACTTTGCTTTCTCGCTTTTCGATATTTTTCGATCAATGCGACTGGTATCTTCTTGACGTGACAAATACAAGCGCCATATTCTAGACTCAGTAGTCATTTATCCACAAAGAATTCCCACGTTTTAATAGGAAACCTTATTCTTATGACAATATTCACATCGAGCAAGCATAAAATATCCCAAGACATCATGTCGCCCATATCATCAAATCCGTATCGCTGTCAAATATTATTTTATCTGACAGACTTTCCATGTCCATTTCTAAAGTAGAATGTATCTCCTCGTATTGCTAGAGCAGAATGTATCTCCTCGTATTGCTAGAGTAGAATGTATCTCCTCGTATTGCTAGAGTAGAATGTATCTCCTCATATTGCTAGAGTAGAATGTATCTCCTCGTATTGCTAGAGTAGAATGTATCTCCTCGTATTGCTAGAGTAGAATGTATTTCCTCGTATTGCTGTAGTAGAATGTATCTCGTATTTCTAGACTAGAATGTATCTCCTCGTATTTCTAGAGTAGAATGTATCTCCTCGTATTGCTAGAGTAGAATGTATCTCCTCGTATTGCTAGAGTAGAATGTATCTCCTTGTATTTCTAGAGTACACTCTTAAAACGCTAATGTTATATTTAACATCTAAAGTGTTGGAGGAGGGAAAGCATTTAGAAAGTGTTGTATTTATCACGTATAAGTGTTAAATGCAACATTTTAAGCTGTTGTATCTAACACTTAACTGTGATGAATACAACACTTAAAAGTGGTGATTTTCTAAGTATTTTCCCTCCTCCGACACTTTAGATGTTAAATTTAACATTAGCGTTTTAAGAGTGTAGAATGTATCTCCTCGTATTTTGCCATGATCGCATATGTGATGTTTATCTCCAAATTCGCTTGGTGGAACCAGTTTTTGCAGTACTAGACGAGATATTTATACCATATGTAGGCTTTTCTGGAATAGGCATTTGTAGCCAAAATTAATACAACTCACATCGAGATATCGTTTCAAGGATAAACTCCATAGATGATGTTTCATCCGTACTATCTGTTACACTCCTTTGTCAACGTTATATACACGTTTATCTTCGCTCTGAATATCCTCAAATACACGATGCCATTAACGATATATATCCATCTTCATTGAATTTGAAGAAAATCACAAAAAGTACAGATGCCACTTCATATTAGGAAATAGATGTTTATAGAAAAGAAAAGCACTTGGACGTCGACTCCAGGTAGCAGTTGCTATACTCCGAGAAAGATTGTCGATTCTACTCACATCACAGTCCTCTGTTGCAGAAACTGCCCACAAACCTCTTCGATATAAGAACCCGCAATGTCAACTTTTTCCAGTTGGGTGTCACACATTGGCGACACAATACGACCCTTGGCGCAAAGAACCCATGTATTATCGAAATAGAAGAGATTATCAAACTTATTGTATCGACCCACAAATTGATGTTACAACGTTCAAATAGTATGGGACTCTGGACAGTGGGCTATAAGAATAGCTTGTCGAATATAAATGATGCATTGATCCGCTTACCTGAAAACGTGTTACTTGGCGGTTTTACCTTCAAATTTCCAATCGATAACTACATTTATATCAGTAGCCTATGCCAGACACCGATTAGCTCGCATACGGTGTCACATAGTCAACCTTATATCACATTTCTCTATCCAGGAAAGAGAAAGTTTTCCTAATGTAACTTTACATTTTCTTCTCGAGTTTGTTGCTGGATAGTTTCATTGGCCCCTGTGCAAGCCATCCAGTTTGTTAGTATTTTGGAGACAAACGGGTATAATGAGCCATCAACCGACGACGTTTCGGCCAGCTGTCTCCATATAGTGTCCCGAAAGATACATGTAGAGGGCAGTATGACTTGTAAGACATTATGAGACGTATTCAACTAAAGTGCCGAGATAGGACAGTATAGCCAAGCTGGACATTTGAGCCGTCACAACGGCATGCCTAAATATCTCTGAGACTGACGAAACAGTGTCTTTTTCGGTGACAAATTGTTGGCGTTGATAATCAAAGAATTACCGCAATGCCTCGTCGTAGATTTTGTTCCATCGGGAGAGCCTTGATAGCAGGGTCCGTTATCATGTGGTGCGCGATTGTTAGTGCTATGTTGCTATATTCCAAACCCGAGTCAGCCGATGAAATTCGCGAATTCAACAAACTGCCAAAGGAAAACAACATAGAGCTCTACATATATGAAGAAGACGAGACAAGTGGTCACGATTCACCGGAGAAAATAGTTATCCAGAAAGTCCTTACTGAACAGGTAATAAATGATCAGGAAAACAAAGAGGATGAAGTAGAAATCAAACAGGGAGACACTGTTCTCGAAGAAAGGCCGAAGGATGATGAAACAAAATATGACTGGGAATCGATGCCGTTCATGAAAGAACGACCATCTTTATCAGACCCAGGTATGGATTCTGTTGACAGGGAGCCCTATTTAAGATTACCCCATATCCCTGATAGAGGGATGGTTACAGACGAGACTGACTCAACATATTTTGGTTTGAACACTGCGTCAAACGAGCAAGATGACCCAATATATTCCGGTCCGTAACGTCTGTACCTGTACTTAAATAAATTTACTCGAATCTGTTTGACTGTGGTCCCGTATGAACATGCATTTGATAATTTTTATCCCCCCTGTTATGTAAGTGTTCTTTGTAAAAAGTAGACGGTATTATTCACGGAAAGAAACTTGTCGGATCGAACATTGCATTTATATCTGGGCTGGAAGTAAGTTATTAACTTTAGTTGGTGGTGGAGACATTAAGTTATTAACTTTAGTTGGTGGTGGAGACATATAAGGGCGTAATCTAACAAAAGAGCCACGGTAATACAGACTCACAGATGGATATTCTGAACCTAAATGACCACGAGTGATTCTCTGACGGTGACTTTGTATCACAGCCACGTTGTTTTGATAACGTCGCGTGGATATCTTGAAATGGCTTGACCACACAGAATCTCGCAGGGAAATTATATGATCGTGTCGTACAGAGATGTAAAAACGTAATAGCCATACGAACCAACCAGATAGAAATAGACGAGCTTCTGAGTTTCGAATGTGAGCGACGACTCGGAAATACGGAAAATAATAAATGTTTGTGGGATGCGAGTTCTTATTCAGTATGGACAAGTCTCTTTGTCAGTCGCCGCCCGTATGGGCGACTGCTTGGAATGACTAGACAGATACCCGACCCATATCATTAAAAGTTTATACATAAAAAGTGCATCTTCGCCTAAATATAAAGAAATTGACATTTTTGTCACCAATAAAGGCAAGCATAGCGGATTGTATGTATACTGTAGTATTGTCATCTTATTTCAGTAAAATAAATCCTCGCATGCGCACACATCTGTCGCTTATCCACCCAATTGTTCGGATAGCACGCGGTGTCCCGCTCGCTGTATTGAAGATGAGATACATAAAGCCGTTAAAGTGGATTATAAAGATCGATTCTGAGATACTGAGGAATAGTACACATTTCTTATGGCACACTGTTGTACATAATGCAGAGAATCCATATCATATTATATATCACAGGATTTGTACCGAGGGTGTAATTTGAGAGCGGTACAGATTTACCATTTTGTGAATCACAGGCGATGCTATGTTCAATACCGTTGTCCATAAAGGATCAGACTTTTTTGTCGTATGCAAATCTGTACTATATAACTCCAGCAACTTTATCTGAATTACAATGTTGCAAATAATCATTCTTATTTTTTCAGGGGAGAATGGAACTGGCGTTAATATTATAAAAGAGAATCTTTCACCAGAGGAAAGAAAGAAATACGACGAGGGATGGAAGCTGAACGGCATCAATCAATATGTTAGCGACATGATATCTGTACACAGAAGTATACTCGATGGGAGACATCCCAGGTAGGATATCTAGAACATAATTCTCCTGGTGACACACAGTAACGTCTCATATCTATTCACTTGGTACCTTTGCGCTCAATGATACATTAAAATTATCGTCCATTTGTTTTATAAAATAATATAAAGAAATACGCAAAAAGTGATAGGAAATAGGAAGAAATGTGTTCGAATGTGACGCGTGCATAGTAAGTAAAATATGACTCCTCTAACCAAAAGAACTCGTTGTTCTTTCAAATAATCAAATTTCTTAATTTATTGTGTGGCAATATAATTCTGTTGTATACTACGTGGGATGTTCAATAATAATCCAGACTATGAGCGTTTCCACGTAAACGCAAAATTTACTGCACGAGCGTTCAACCATCTTGTTGGGTGACGGAGTGGTGTAAGGCGCTAGCCTCACACCGCTGAGCCGGTGTGATGGATAAGGATGTCCTGGTGATTATTGTCTCTTTTCGTATCCTTTTCTATTGCAACCAAGGACGGACACTTGTCTCCAATGTGGGGAAAAATATCCTAGCTGGGTTCGGCCTGACACTCGTAGCCACCGGACATTCTTAGCCTCCACACCAGCACGGGTTCGAGTCCCACTGGTGCATGTGTGTAAGTTTGCCAGTTATTTACCGACGGGGTACTCCGACTGTCTCCATGATCCAAGCTGCCTATCTACATACGAGTGAAATAACCTTGAGTGCGACATTAAACCAAAATTTCCTACTCCTTTCCTGCTGGGGCCTTTATCAAGTGAACGAAAAATGATTTGAAATTTATAACATACAAATGTCGAATATATTGATAACTTTATAGTCCAATAGAATGTGTTGTTCTTACAGTTCCTGTGACTGCATAATGTTTCTTTCGAATGTAACGTAGAAATTTCAGATAACTTGAGACAAAGCGTCAAAGACGTCATGAGGTTTACTCTATACACAAAGAGAAAGGAAAGGAGACGGAACACCGAGCTCCGCCGTTCGCGGTGACTTAGGTACTAAAATGGACTCAATGGTCATGTATATAGACATAGTTCATAGGTATAATCAACTATAGTATTTAGAATATTTGCATACCACAATCTCTATTCGGGGTGGTACTTCCTGATTAGAAGATCTTGCTTGATTTTTCCTTTCTTTCATTGCGGTGCGGTCACTAACGTCTCTGAATTATACCGTTACACTTCCAGCAATATTCGGTCAAAGCCGAGTTGGTCATGCCTCCCACCCGAACAGGCTTGTTATGCTCCTTCATCCTGCACCTCAATGGTCTGCATGTTTCTCCGAAATATTGGTTGCCACACTCACACGTGATACCTTGCTCTTTTTGTCGGTTTCCCCATCTCTGTCTTTCACCTTTGTTGGAATATTCCCAGAGTTTTACCTGACGCGAAAACCACTCTATAATCTTGTTTACCCAATACGCGTCTCAATTTCTCACTAAGACTGGGCACATAGGGTAATTTTATTGTTCCCGCTGGTTGTTTCTTAGCTTCCTTCGGCACAGGTTCTGCACATTTTTTAGTTTCGAATTTTTACTCCAGGTCATGTTTGGGATATCCTTGCAAGAAAAAAAACCTCCGTTAAGTGATCAATCTCTTCTTATAGATTCTCCTTGTCACATAATTTTAAGGAACGATTAAACCAACAACGGAAAACACCGAGCTCGGTTTCGGTTGGATGATTAGATGATGATCAATTCCTATCTCTGTGTGTAGGCTTCCGAAAAAACTGACGTTATTAATGTGATATCTGTTTCTCCAACTTTAGTGGAAATCAGAACATCCAGGTAGGGGAGCTTGTTGTTTTCTTCTATTTTATTTTATAATGAATTTTATGGACCTGTTCTGGGAGTTCTAGGAATAATGGCAGTGTGTTTTCCCCATGTTAGGGAATCACAAACGTATCATCAAGGTTACTCAGCCAGAGCTTAGACTTCAGCTGACCTGATTCTAGCGCTACCGTTTCAAAATGTTTCATATATATATATATTGGCCAGTACCGGGGACAATGGAGAACCCATTTGTATGCCTTATTTCATTTCATTGTTGCCCCCTCTCTGTCTAAAATATGTTGAATCTAAGTATAGTTCTAGAAGCAACTTCAAGATATCAACTCGTAATGGACAATCAGACAATTGATCAGTTTCGTATATCTTCTTTGTAATTATTCAGTAGTATCCTTCACTGAGACTTTTGTGAACAGAGATTTTACATGAAAGCTCAGCAATGTATCTCCAGGTTGTAAAATTACATCCTTGATTTAGCTGGCAAAATCTTCTGCGTTCTTCAGGAACGAAAAAGAAGAACCACAGAGGGATCGCAGAATGTTAGCGAGGCCTTTTGCTAAGGACATTCGATGAATGAAACAAGCTTTCTTCGTGTATTTTTGGCAGGCTATCCATAAACATCAGATGAGTTGTTTGAGCTGATCTGTCATCACATCTCCCGAGCTAGCATATCTAATTCCGCTTAAGCCGGTGCTAGGGACCGTGTGGATAATTCATAGTCTCCACATGAACAGCTGCAATAAACACGCGGCTGAGATACTAAGACTACGTCCGAAAATCCACCGTATTCTCAGGGCTGAATGTTATGTGTCGACGAACACTTCCCGGTAGAGTCATATGGTTGCATTTTAGTCGTCAGACGTCGTCAATTTTCCCCACCTTTTGCATATCGCTCCAATTCATATATAACTTTGGACATGTCGGATGTTGTATACTCAGTTCACATTGCAGTTTCTGCCTGATTATTTTCTCTTTTCTAGCTTCTTAAGAACGGAGTTGATTTTATTGTCACTCATCCGCCCTACGGGCTTAGGAGTACTGTTATGGCCCTGGGGGTATGTCTGTCCGTCTGTCCGAGTCGTATCTCGATAACTATTGCAAGGGATTTCATGAAACTGACAGGTTATAATCATTCTATTTTTTAGTTTTGACTTTGACTTTCAAGTCTGACAATGCCATTCATTATTTTTTTTATACATTTTTTCATGTATCCACAATTTCCCAGTCTCCTAAAAGGGGATCTTCAAGTATGCGTACATTAGCCCTACTTTATACTGATTACATACACTTACTAGCATGTAGCCTATCAAGAGCTCCATAGTAATGTTGTATGTCGGTCATTGGTTCGTTCAGTGTAGTGCATGCCTGGACATTGGTTTGGTCTAGAAGTCTATATTCCTTTGCATATTTAGTAATACGGTATTGCCAGTGACTCATTCATATGGAATGTATGACCAGAACTAAGATTATGTAGGTCCTGCAGTTGCTTCTTTAGATGAACTTTTATAGTGAGAGTCAGTAACCACATTTTAAAACCATTGACAAGGTATCAAGGCCTAATATCTGATTTTTGTGCATTTGGATAGAAAGTGTTTCACCAAACACTGGCGATGAAGGGATTGATAAGGACTTTGGCTTAATTATCATATCGTAGAACATGTGCTGTTAGGGTACGTTGACAAATCTACAGCATCAAGGCCACTGGCAAACTGACACAAAAGGTACCGTACCTGCTGGTCTTGGTGTCTCTTGTCATGCTAGTCAATAAAGGCCAAAACTGACTTTGAAATAGCTGCCATAGCGATGCCCAAAAATTAGTGTAATTGCTTTAATTTGATTATGTAACCAAAATTCATGGCCTGTGTACAGAAATATATTTGTCAGAAGTCGCGCTGATAAATTCTGCATCACGGAACACGACGTGCAGTTCCAAAATTTGACCCGAACTTGAATATTATAGAAAATTCAGCATCCTAATTTAGATTACCCCGGTACCAGATTTTATCTCCTATGCTGAAATCCATGGGAGAGGCAAAGCCACCAATTCATACGTAGGTGAAATAATTTAATAACAGTTTCTGATGAACAACGGGTTGAAAAAACAGCGAACACAGTGTAAAAAAGTATATCTGCTTCAGGTTACACATCTACACAGCGTCAAAGTTTCTTTTTGAGCCAAAGGCGAAGATGCGGGTTAAACGACAGTCTGAATAAATCATGCGAGTCGAAAAAATAAATTCCATGAAAATCCGGACAAAGACCGCGTTATGATCATGTTTTACGACGACAAAGACAACCAGATTTCTGACAATTTATTTTCTTCAAAATCGTCGTTCTATTTTGCCATCATTTCACGTTACGTATATAGAAGGAGTAGCAATGTTTTAGCAATTGCTTTCCATGCATTCCAATCAAAGAATTATGACGTTCACCCTTTAGAACCCGTAAGTTTGTGATTGTTTCAATTTCCTGCTGCTGCTGTTGTTGGTGGTGTTAATCAAACTATAGGTGGCTTCGTAACACAGCAAACTAGTCCCGCAGAAGTTTCTGAAACTTAGTTGACATGCTTAACATGGTTTGAAGATTTGCATGTCGTATTTATGAGATGAAATATTAACTTTTGTCATATTTATGACGTTTTGAACTCTATTTATTTTTTTTCTACATGTGTTCCTGTATATACAACAGAACAATCAACTACCACGAGTTGGACTTATTCATTATGGTAAATAGGCTATGTGCTATATAAAGACTGTAAATTCTTCCAGGTACTACTACTGACCATGGTCTTCACCGGTTTTCGGCTTGGATTAACCATCAAGAAACTGTACTATTTCTAATTATTTGGGGTTGAGGAGTTTGGCAGCTCTGCTGCCCCCTCATATTGATGGTATTGGTCCGGTCTTTCGCAAGTTTCACATACACGTCGTCTTTCAAGAGAAACTTTATCTAAAATAACTTTAGCGTTACCCTTATCTGCTGGAACAATGACAATTTTATTGTTATTTTTAACTCAGTGAGCGCCCGCTTTTCCTCTATTGCAAGATCGTGTTTAGCCTGCTTCGGTTTATATTCATCCAGAACATCCTTGAAGTTTAAACACATTTCTGTGGCTTTGTCATCCGCCAGCCTAGACACTGCATTTTATACCCATGCCCATATATCGTACGCGTTTCCGTGCGGATGGGACATGCTTTATACCTCTGAATAAAACTTCCCTTTGATTGTCTGCTCTAGTTGTGTTGCTGAGATTAACCACACATTTCTAAGTCGAAATTCTGCTAGTTGTATTTTGTTTGGGGGTGACCTTGTTTCTTTCGCTTGCCTTCAGAATCTGCACAGACTTGGGGTTTTTTCGAAGTCATTGGTGTGAATGTTTTTGCATATCTGAGTAATACGTTTGAAGTTGTTTTCCGATGCTTCCTTGATAGCACCCTTTATGACAGATTCCTCGAATTTGAAGTTACTCAATGATTTGTAAGACAAGATAAGTTTTTCCCCTTGTTAGTTAATGGTCACAGTGGTTGAAGGAATCTCCGGTCAGTGGTTCCTGCGAAATCAAAGTTGAATCAATCTGACTGTTGAGGTTGAACGCATGCAGATAATAATCCATATCAAAACACAGTCTGGGACAGCACAGATGTCTTCCGTTCGGCCTGATTTCGTCGGGAAAGTTTTCATTCCTGCTCATGTAACATCTTCATTTAGGTGCAATACTATCCAGTACAGCGAGAACCTACCATTAACAAGCGTCATCATATGTTTCCACAACGAGGCTATGTCTATATTACTCCGCAGTGTACACAGTATTTTAGACCGATCACCGCCTCACCTTCTAAGGGAGATAATCCTGATGGACGATTTCTCCGATATGGGTAAGTTTGCGCCGTATTCCGTTAGTCAACATAGTCAACTGGGGCTCCTTTTTCGAAAATACTACATTCGAAACGTACTCTAACATTATCACCCAGAATTACAACAGCGCTCAGCAGACGCTACAAGTCCCTTGCTGACTAAATGGCATTTGATACAAGTAATGTTTGTTAGATAAAAACAATACTGGTAGGACATAATATGAACTGTATCTAGTTAATTCTCTCCATGATTTCTACGATGATTTGGTTTTAGAATAGGGAATCTGGGGAAGCGAATGGGGTGGGTGTGTCTAACGGTCATTTCCCATTATGTTAATTGAAGGTTTCATTTATCTCCATTTTCTTCTTAAAAGTTTCTTTATATGGCAAGTGTATGATACAGAACAATGTAATTTTGGTAAGTGTTTTGGTAAGTATTTTGTGATACCAGTACGTAAAATACGGTCAGTCATTCGACGCTTCGTTTGAATTTTACTCTCCTGAGCATACTGGTCAGCCCCTTTTGTGTCACCAAACTCTGATTCTCGTCCTACGAATGGCATTTTATGAACACAGAACACCTCAAGGCGCCGTTGGAGGAGTACGTCGCCAAACTGGGGAAAGTGAGAATTGTTCGCACCAAAGAGAGAGAGGGCTTAATACGAGCGAGACTGTTAGGCTATTCGGTGGCGCTCGGAGAAGTTCTCGTATTTCTAGATTCCCATATTGAGGCGACAGAAGGTAATGCAGACAGTCCTTGTTTCGATTTTAATACAATACATATTGATTGGCTTTCGTATTAGCAGCTTTCAGAAAGGTCTGCATCATGGGAAATCTTCCATGTTTTAAAGCATTTAGATGGTGGGGGAGGGGTAAGTTAAGAAATATAAGAACGGAAAACATTACAGCCCCCCTCCCTCCCCCGCCCAGCCCCACAATGCGAACTCTAAATATTGCAACCCTCACCGGCCAGACGGAAAACTTGGACCCCGCTTTACAATAAATTAACAGCATTCCATTACGCATTCAATATATACAGCAATAGTTTGCGATCCAGCAGTGAATAATATGCTGAGTTTATGGTGAAAATGTAGCTTTTATATCCGTATAATAATTTTATTACATTGTCTTAGTATTTTTATCTAACAAGGAGATGTCAGTTGGTAAGTTAAAACATAAAAAAAAAAAATGGAAAATATGGAATAATGTTACATTGGCTGTTATACATCTCCACATCGCCAACATGAACTTTTATCGGACATGAAGTGAAAGTTCTCGAATTGAGTTTTACTTTATTCGATGATTTTTTTTAAGAATTGATTATAGACCCATAGCGTCGAATGCGCTCTGAAAAAAAAGAGATTTTTATTGAATTCAGAAATTGAGCAGATATGATTTTTTTTGGTCAAAAATAGAAACACAATAAGAAGTTGTGGAAATGTGTGACCCCCACAGTCCCCAAATTTACTTAAAGCCCCCATCCATACCTCTGAAAAATGTGTGACCCCTTTATTTCCAACCGCCCCACCCCCTCTCCGATATATTAAATGAACGGTCCCTTATTTGTTCAATACAAATTTTCAAAAAGAAATCCTTGATTTGTAATGGCTTTCGGAGAATAATGCAAGAAGTTCCAGGCAGTTATAGAGTTTCTCTAAAGGTGCATTGATAACTAATATTTGGTTGTCTATAATTTTATTCTTGAATCGGCATCGATGTGGAATAGTCAGTATCCCTTCATATCTGTGTGACTGTATGTTGGGCTCAGGGTGATTGATAACTTTATTTAAAGTCGAAAATGTTTTACAACATATAAACATTAGCCGGTGGCTAGTCAATCCGACATCAGATAAAATCAACACACATAGGTAAAAATAAATAACATCGAATAAAACCATTACGAAGAGGAACCACAACTATGTGTCCCATACGAACTAAACTATGTGTCCCATACGAACTATTTTCGGGAGCACACTGAACATTTGCACTGTGATCCATCCCAAGTCTTTAGTATCCCCTTAAAATCCTTAAAATCTGAGCTTCGCCTCAAGTTCAAAGGGAGAAAATTCCATATCTTTGGAGCTGAAAACATAAAACTATTTTGATCATATTTCTTGGTTCTAAAAAATGGGAGATTCAGAGTGTGCTGGATTATATTCTGCTTCATCTCAATAAGATTTGATAAATATATTGGTGAAATGTCGTTTAAAATTTTGTGAACCTGAAGTGTAATGGATTTAAATCTGGCTTCGTCAGTGCTAAAGAAGTCACCAAAAACCACTTTTAGTGCTATATAATGGACGCGTTCCATCCTATTGGTGGCTTTCTCACTACAGAAATGGCATAAAGTGAGTATATGGAACAATAATTAAAATGGCATAATACAAAGCTTTTGAAAATATTGAGTCGACTCTTAATATTGAGTCGATTCTTACTATCTAACATGTAGCTCAATCTAGATAATACATTCACTTGTTGTGGGGCCTTCCTACAGATCTATAAGTATGTAGCATCCCCCCCCCCCCTCCCGACCCGACCCTGAGTGACTGGAACATGTCAAACTAGTCCAAATCTCGAATTAGAGAAATCAACAATTCAATATAGTTCACATCTTTCTCTAGAGCCTCACGCCTTTGTCTAGAGTCTCATGCCTTTTTGTCTAGAACCTCACACATTTGTCTAGAGCCTCACATCCCTTGTCTTGAATCTCACACAGTTGTCTAGAGTGCCAAACAGAGCTTCACACCTTTGTCTAGAGCCTCACACAGAGTCTTACATCTTTGTCTAGAGAGGGCCCTCGGTGGCCGAGTGGTTTAAGGCGCTTCGCTGGTGACCGCTAGCCTCACACCGCTTCCTCCGCCAACCAAACTGACTGTCACCATATGAGAGAAACAACCTTGAGTATGACATTAAGCCAAATCCTCCCTCTTTGTGTAGAGCTCATGGTCAAAACGTTTTAAGATTTAGAATTGCACTACTCGAGTTGAAATGTATAATTTCTTTGTTACTCCGATATGCATGTGCGATATTTACTCATGTCCTTTAGTGACGCTCTGCTTTTAATTAATTCCATTAGAAGACACAATTTCAATATTTCAGGAATATGCATCGTACGTTTGTTTTTTGCCTTTCAGGGTGGCTTGAACCTTTGTTGGAGAGGATAGCAAAAAATAAAACCAACGTCGTCACCCCAGTTATTGATATCATCGGTGACATGAACTTCAATTTCAACTTCATTCGGACTGATAAAATTCCCCTGGGAGGTTTCAAATGGGACCTTATCTTCGATTGGCTCGTTTCGCCAGACGGGGAGAGAAGAAAGGGAAACGATGTTTCACCTATAAGGTATTCGAACATATCTAGAGAATTAATTGAGCTTTTCCTTAGTTTAACGTTCGTGCCTCTCGGGAATTAGTTTTTTTTTCACTACTACACAGGCTGGAAAAAATATAAAACCAGGATGGCTACATATAGAACTAACTGAATCCATAAACCAGATACGTTTACATGTAGCACTTTTTTCTACCATTTTGGTCTGATAGCTGAGAAGCCATCTTTGCTTCTACTTCATTCGTTCTGTATATATGTGAAAGAAAACGAGTCAGTACCATAGGTTCTAGGCCTTAAACAGTCCCCTAGTCTGAAATACTGCATGCCTGCTCTAATCACTGGGAGATCTGTCAGATGTCATGTATGCTATCTCAGGTGACGAATGTTCCTATCACATTCTAGAAACACAATGTCATTGCACGATTGAAACATAGTGTGGCATACAAGAATACTGTATTAGCATATGATCATTTGAAACATATTAAGAACTTGACAAACTCACTGGAGCCTATCCAGCACATATTTAAGTTATGCCAAGGGACTTTCATATTTCCACCAATTAAATAAATTTACATGTTTTAGATTAAGAAACTCTAGCAGAAAATATGTAGCAGATGTTAACGACCCTGCGTCCCCTCTGTCCAATCTTCCCTAGAAGAGGCCAATTCTCATGGACAAAGTCATGTGAAATAGCCTATGACAAACCATATTAATTAAACAGACAGTTCAGGTAGATCCAGATTCATAAGCCACAAGAAGCTGGTTCGGTACTGTTTGGGAAGTCTTTGTGCGTTTTCGAGTTTTCCGTCCGCCGAACTCAGTCAATTGGCTGTGACAGTCGCTGAATAATTGTCCGGAATTATGATGTACAATGGAAAAGAACCCACGTGGACGCGTTGATTCATTGACTATTCTCTCGGCTTCTGGTTCCAACGACTGAAATCTCAAGAGATTACCGAGGACAATTCTTGTGACAAAGACTGCACTCAAACTGCTTTGAACGCTACTTTCACTGTATTGCATGATAGGCTGAACTACTCTGGTTTTGCGTTTACATGTAATCTATTTGACTGCTCATTAGAGTACGGCCATGATAATACATGGGAGGATTCGAAGTGTAGATATCTATCTACCTAGTATAATCGGTGGCGTGTTCTACTCCTCCTCCTCCGCTTTACGTGTCCTACTCCTCCTCCGCTTTACTCACTGCACACTGCACAGCGGGTCGCATAGGTGTGGCGCGGGATAGGATGGGGCGAGAGACTTGGGGTTTTTACTACCTGAGATTCCATGGGTCAGGCTTGCACTCTACAGTAGAATGGGTCGACTGCGCATGCGCGATGAGTAGTGCGCGATGAGTAGTATAGAAAGGGCACGCGATCTCCCTTTACTCACTGCACAGCGGGTCGCATAGGTGTGGCTCCAGGCTTGCACCCTACAGTAGAATGGGTCGACTGCGCATGCGCGATGAGTAGTGCGCGATGAGTAGTATAGAAAGGGCACGCGCTCTCCCTTTACTCACTGCACAGCGGGTCGCATAGGTGTGGCGCGGGATAGGGTGGGGTGAGAGACCTGGGGTTTTCACTACCTGAGATTCGATGGGCCAGGCTTGCACCCAACAGTAGAATGGGACGATTGCGCATGCGCGATGAGTAGTGCGCGATGAGTAGTATAGAAAAGGCACGCGATCTCCCTTTACTCACTGCACAGCGGGTCGCATAGGTGTGGCGCGGGATAGGGTGGGGCGAGAGACCTGGGGTTTTCACTACCTGAGATTCCATGGGTCAGGCTTGCACCCTGCAGTAGAATGGGTCGACTGCGCATGCGCGATGAGTAGTATAGAAAGGGCACGTGATCTCCCTAGTTGTTTTAATAAGGAAGTGGGGATTACACTAAACAGCGTCTAAATGTGTAGCGCAGGTTTCGAGAAACGGATTGCACGGCGTGTCCACAGTGCCCAAGTAAATCCATCCATCCATTTATTAGTACAGTTTCGGGGGTAATCTATCGCCGTCCCCCTCCCCCCCTCCACCCAATTTGTAAACAGGTCATCTCACAGAGATTAGCTCATTATACTGCTATGTATTTTCGGTATCAACAATGCCATACGAACATGTCTGTTGATTACTAATGCGAAATTCCTTGCTGATGTCGGCGGCATACTGAAAGTTCTATAACAGAATGACAGGAATTCAATGTTCAAGTGTTTTCTCAAACTCACTATTTTTGCATACAGATCGCCGACTATGGCTGGTGGTCTGTTTGCCATCAGTAAAGAATACTTCACTTATCTTGGCACGTACGATCAGGCGATGGATTACTGGGGTGGTGAAAATCTGGAACTCTCTTTCAAGGTCAGTCGCATAGAGGATCGTTGAATGCACCCCCTCACTCAACCTCCCAAATCACTGAAACAATGTTTGACTCTCCCTTTCCTTGTGATTCACCATTTCTGCTTGGTTTACTTTATGTGCTCAGCGAACTCAGAACATCGTAACTCATATTGACTTTCATATGACCAGAGTATAAATTACTAATTATGCAATAATTACAATGTTGCTAATTGCTGGGCTTTCCCTTTCACAGATCTGGATGTGTGGCGGGACGTTGGAGACCGTCCCTTGTTCGCATGTTGGTCACATTTTCAGAACTCATGGAACGCCTATGAAATGGAAACCAGGCGTCGATAATGCGACGAAGAGAAATCTCATTCGATTGGCGGAAGTATGGCTAGACGATTACAAGAAATACTATTATCAGAGAATAAAATATAAATTGGTGAGTAAAGAAAAGAAATAAAAGAAGAAAGAAATGTGTTTCAATAATTTTTAAATTGTAAAATTGTAATTATTGATCATGTTCAAGTCAAGTCTTCGATCGAAGTTTTACTGATTTACACTTTACTGATACCTCCAGGAAATCATTTTGCGAGTATGACATACACTATTATATACCGCTGTGCGTGAAGCGTTTTCACGGACCATGCTACAGAGGTTATGTTGCAACGAATTCGTTGGTCAGATTTCATGACCATAGGTATAATATTCGACATAATCCCCACACAAACTTTATCCCATCGTCTCCTGGATGAGGGTGACTTGCCTAAGAAATCTACATGAGAAATTATCCTATGTTCAGTCTACTCGGTGCAAGCGTCATTTGTTTCTTTGATTGATAACTTAGAATCTAAGTTCACAAAGATTGAAAAATGTGTATCGTTACAAGTGTATCGTCAGTATAAGAAAACAGTGCTCGAATCTCGGATCAGAAAACAGATGGGGCAACCTTAATCTATATGTTTGTACTTGGGTTGCCGTAATGAAAACACGTTATTATTTCAAAGTGGACTTTAGAAAGGAAACTGGAAAGTGGGATCATATTCTCAGATACCACGCCTGAGTGGCTCTATCCAAAGGATCTGTAATATAAAACGGGATTGATTACTTCCACAAAAAGATTACGGATCATCCAGATCCGTGCACGTACAAAAACAGTTTAATCTATCCGTGATGAGGCGAACATCAACAGTGCATTACCTGTTTTGACATGTGTATGAACCTGTATAATCTTTTCTTGAAAGTGAGTTCCATAGTGTTTACCCTCACTTCGTTGGCGTTGTTCCATGTTATTGGTCTAAATTTTATGCTATTATAATATTATGGGGTATAAGGTTTTTAACTCCTATCTATGAACATCCAGGGATGCATTTTTCAATCGCATGTGGTCAAAAAATGCCCACAGTAATAACATTCTCACTGCTGGTATTCATCGCCATTGACCTTGAAAGAGCTAAAGATCGAGCACCTGTGATACGACCGGTTCACTTCCACGAAATTCACGTGATCGTGCTCTATAGTTCCGAAGTTCTACGAGCCTGCTGACGTTTGACAGTATCGTATCGTGAATTAAATAGACGTATTTTGTAACCAAAACGAGAATAAAAATATTAACCTTTAAAGTGTTACAGATTAATTACGTCAACGCGAGTAATGAAGCTGCCAAGCACTGAAATCCGCTCACCTCCAGCACTAGAGAGCGATTGTTTGCTGGAATGTTCCAGCTTGCGCCTGCGTACCAGCCCAGTGAGCAATTTGATATTATCCGCAGTGTGATAGACGTATGCTTGCTCCAAATAAATAAGTATAAACTCAGTTATAATAATCCAGTCATTCTTCTTTAAGCTCCTTTGCTTTACTTTACAGGGGGATTATGGCGATATCTCTGAAAGGAAAGCATTACGGGAGAAATTAAAATGCAAATCATTCGATTGGTATTTGAAAAATGTATATCCACAGCTTCCGGTTCCCATCGGAGCTATTGCTGTTGAGGTAAGACAAAATGGAGGTAATTCAGAATAATATTGGTACCAACTCCCCATTGCGCATGCTCCGTTTCACATGCTCACTTTACCCACTTTACCCCTACCCATAACGGAAGATGACCATTCACGACGTGGCTATGATGTATAGGGGAAGACACACGAACAAAAGATTCAGTTCGAATCAGACCGAACAACTCCTACAGTTTTGCACATCAGCGAACTACTTTTCATATGCTCTGCCCATGTTAACGGGGAAAATACTCTCAAGATCATTCTTTTTTGCCCTATAGCGTAACAGAGGTATTATGCAGAATTGAAAAGTAATCGGAATATTCTACAAACACCGATTTTACCATATATGTTGTCACTTCCGGCGGTGTGCTGCTCGGGCGGGAATGCTGGACGAAAATGTGACTGGTACAGCACTTTTTTTCTAACTTGACCTACTTTCCTCCCCTTTTCGACAACCTTTGGGGAGAAAGGAGGATTGGGGTTAGTAGGGTAAGGTACGCACAAGACTAAATGTATATTGGGATTTAAATCATAACTTTAGACTGTCTTTTGATAAATGAATATTTGCAGAATATATGTACTAAGAAGTATTTGTCAACAAGAACATCGTGTCGCCTTAATATGGACATCATTGACCACTTCAACCCTTCTCAATTGCAAAAACTGGCTTTTTGATTCTTT
This sequence comes from Hanleya hanleyi, assembly GCA_036873755.1. Taxonomy (NCBI): domain Eukaryota; kingdom Metazoa; phylum Mollusca; class Polyplacophora; order Lepidopleurida; family Hanleyidae; genus Hanleya; species Hanleya hanleyi. The sequence goes on from JAVTVY010018114.1 coordinate 58,958, forward strand.
TTCCCCCAATTGTCTGCTTGATTTGTTCAAAACTCTTCATTTCTGGAACCATTGGGAGCAGACAGACCACATGTGTACATGTTGTGGATGAGTGACGTACTCTCAAATTTGCGAAGGATACAATGAACAAAGAAATACGCCAAGTCTATAGGAGTTGAATGCGGAGGGGGAATAACGATATGGTTGTGTTGTTTTAATTTTAGTTTAAAAGTAAGGCAAACTCTCTCTGCCTGGACACTCATCGGGATATCAAGCAGATTAAACCATACACGTGTCACGACGGAGACAATCAGGTAACATCCATAATGCTATTTGTAACATTAATAACCAGGGTACATAACTGTACCTTTCCAGCAAATCATTAGAGAAAGGCTGAGTCGACAAAGATCATTCTATGTTTAGTCGTAAATAACTCTTGTGTACTTGATATATCTTACTTTTTTCAATCTAAAACTTCCAAAGTTGGATTCTTCTTGAAGTTTACACAGTGAGATTTTAGATAGCTAATCCAGAAAATGGTATTTTCAAGCCATTTACGGGAAGTATTTTCCTTATAGCAAGAGTATGACAACTCAAACCCTAGACTGCATCCAACCCATGTTTTATAAAGTAATTTAGGGGAAATGAGGGGAACTAACTCTGCGGAAAAAAACTCTTGAATGTGTAACTGGACACCACTTCCAAATTATTTCACATCATATTTGTAAAATAAACAGGTATTTCTACTGCGAAATGACAACGCCATAGCAACTGATTTTGGGTGTTGGGAATATGATGGAGGCCCCAAGATATTGCTGCGTCAATGTCACGGAAAAGGGAACTATCAGCAATGGGAATTTCGTAAGGTGGGTTCTCTATCGGTGAAATAAGATCCGATACATTGATACATCATGGCACACAAGAGACTGTTTACACCCACTAGGAGGGCGACGCCAACACTGGAGAAATAGAGGAGTCAAATTAGCGACTTTTCGGATGACTACATTCTGTCACATGACTCACTGAATTCAGTCTCATGTGTGTTTTGAAACGAAAGGGTCGGGACCACGTGACTAAACCGAATAGTGATTGTTTGCAAAATTACAGGAAATAAGACCCATTACACATCCACGACATCGATATCGCAGTATCCTTTGACCAAAGAATATTATTAATACACGTTACATCCATTACTCACCAGCAACATCAAAATAGTCATCGACCGCTTCTGACCCGCGACTTCACATTGTGCTCTGACTGCAAGTGTGGGATATAGTATCTAGTCGCACAAGTCTGTGACATCCCAGTATACTCTGACTTAAACATCATACATCTATTACGCACCCTCGACATCGCAGTATAGCTCTGACCTCGAACAAAATATAACAGTTATGTCCCAGCTATGCATGACTAACAAATACGAGAAACAGTCTCCATTACGCCACAGTTACGTCCGTCCTTTAGCCTAATTCGGAAAGGGGTTTATTTCTCATAGATCGGGTTGTTATGTAATTTCGAACTTCAGATTTTTGGGAGATTTGCAAACCTATACATATTTCTAAACTACAGAGGGTAACAAACTAGAAAACCAATATTTCCATTTTCCCAAAAGTATGTATGGCGGCCATCATGGATTTTCAAAAATGTCCACCAGCGAAACCATTTTTTTCAAACATTTCAGCTCCTAAACCACCTTGAGTCTTGATTTTAGCGGCTAACTTTACATGTTAAGGACAATGAATGAAGGTACCATTCAGAATGTCTCCCTTGACTACAGAGCAAATTATTATGCTAATTGTTTTGTTAATTTAATTTTTGTATTTGATCAGTTTAACGACTAAGACTGACATTATACTTAGGCAATATCTGTGAATAATTACATCTAACTGGTCTTTAAGGAAGGACTATCAAACGCAATATCATAGTATAACGGATCGTTTAATGTGACACATCAATCATTAACATCATCATCATTATCATCATTCTTATCAATCACTGTAGTGTCCCAAGAATCTTCATCATTGTGTCACATCATCACAATCACTCTCGCCTATCAAAGTAGTGTCCCGAGAATCTTCGCCATTATGACACATCATCATGATCACTCTCGTCTACCAATGTAGTGTCCCGAGAATCTTCGTCATTCTGGCAATCTGTGCTGCGCAGACATAGATCTGTACATGGTAAGTCCTTTGATCTAGAAGAGCATCTGGAAGAGGAACAATCTCCTCTGCACTGGCATCTGACCATCTCGATGATGGCCTTGGGAGCTGGGAGGACCTTCGTTGTCATCGGCTTCACTTGATCATCGGTGCCCTTGTAGAAGCTATTCTAAAGTGGATCCAGGATCTCCTGCTGAGCGATGCTTGCCTGACCCCATACTCTAGCCTGGATGTGCGCTCTCAGGATGTGTTGCTTAAGGGCGCCAATGGTAGGGGGAAGTTTCTGACTTTCGGCCATGTGTTTGCAGAAGAGATACCATCGCAGTTCAGGGATGCTCTCTATTTGGAAGCGTTTTGGTGAGTATGCAGCACACACGAATGAAGCTAATGTGGAGATCATCTCTTCAGACACTTCCGTGGCCTCCGTAAGCTTTTGCAGAGCCTTGATGACATTTTTACCTGCTTTCAGGAAGACCTGTAGCCAGGTTGTCTTGTCTATTCGAGAGAAGCTCTCTGCGGTGTCTGCCCCTGTGAATGCATGGAACGCAGGCAAAGCCTTTGCTCGTTCTGCACCTAAAGCTGCCCATATGATCCAGAGACTCCTGTCTTGTTAACGACATACTTTTCTGTTCTCTTCTGTGGTTGTGGTTTTGGCTTGTCACAGCGCATCACAGGTACATGGTATGGACTGACCGATAGACTTTTTGCATCACCTATAATTGTAAGAGGTGATTCAATCGGTTCTCCAGGGGCATCAGCTTTCTGGTGCACTACATTGATTGTGCTATGAGTGGTTCCTTTACCATCAGCAAAGAAGACGAAGATGCCCTTCTTCGGGAACGGTGGAATATAGAGGCCTGGGAACATTGTGGTGTTTTCCACGACAGCATTGGCAAGAGCTGTTTCTAGTAGCAGGGTGCGAGCATGCGAGACACAGTAACCCTGGGCACTGAGAAGACCCATTAGCATTTTGTTTGTAGTGTCATGATGAACTGCCAGAGCCAGTCCCAGGACTTGAGGGTTTTCTCTTGCATCATGTTGCCCGAAAGTTACTGAATCGCTGCTTGGTTTGTACTTCACCTGCCTGTTGGACTCAAATGGAATGCAGACTCCTGTCTGCATTGGAACAGTACGTTATTGATTGGTCTAAGCGAAAAAAAGTTGAACCTACAGTACTCGCTGTTTAGCTGGACCTCACCAAGAGGTCCAAGAGCAAGGTCGTTGAAACAATCCGCCATATTGACAGAAGTACTTTTCCCCAACCTCAATTCGCAAGAAGTTCTAGCAAATCTCCAGAGTAAATTCGTCATAGTCGCAGCAGACAAAGCTTCAAATAATATAATATTCATATTACTATTACCAGGTGTTGGTTAAAGAATAGAGTGTAGACACATCATCATCAAATACGTCTACTTACTCCCAAACTGCATTCACAAAACGTTTCTCAGGGTATTTGTCTTCCAACCAATCATAACGACATACCAAAAGTATACTGGACTCCCAAAATGCATAAATCACCATACAAAGCTAGATCCATAGCTGGTTCTAGAAGCTTCACCACCAATCTTCGTTCAACCCTATTGACGAGGGCCCTTCGGGAGGTAAAAGCATTTTGAGAAAGGTATTGCACTACTATTTCTAAAACTCTGGCGTTGAATATATGTGGATATTGAAAATCTCAAAATGTCTTACGGAAGAACTTGATGCTAAAGGTCACATACCGTACAGACATGTATCCACATGGGATTTCTCGACACTTTATACTACAATCCCTCATCAGGACCTTATTGACCGTCTAAGTTCATTAATAGTATCTGTATTCAAGAAAACTGATCGTAGATATATTAATGTCGGAAGCCATAAAGCATTCTTTAACTCTACTACATACAAGATATATCATTCATGGGATGTTTCTTTGTTTGTAGAGTTGCTTGAATTTCTCATTAAAATATCTCTGTGCAGTTTGGCAACACAATATATCAGCAGCATATAGGCATTTCAATGGGTACTAATTGTGCACCCCTGTTGGCTGACCTGTATCTGTTCTCTTATGAATATGACTATATGCAGGCGCTTTTAAAACCGATCCATTCAAAGCCCGTCCTTCTCATTCAACAAACGCTATATAGACGATCGTCTCGCTGTGGATAATCGCAATATAAATGACACAGTGAAGGATATATATCCACCTTCAATGGATTTGAAGGAAACAACAGACAGCCCTACAGGCACATCATATTTAGATCTATATCTCTATAAAAAAGAAGCGGGCATTCTCTCTCGTCGACTTTATGACAAAAGAGATGATTACAATTTCGACATCGTAAACTATCCCTTTCTGGACAGTAATATTCCAGTGGGACCTGCATATGGCGTATATATATCTCGCCTAGTAGCATTTGCCAGATCCTGTGTTAAATGTGACGATTTTAGTCAACGTCACAAAACATTATTGCAGAAACTTATAAAACAGGGCTATTCCACCAAACGCCTCCACTCAAAGTTTCTCAAATTTGGCGATACATATCGCACGCTGATAGCAAAATACGAGCGTAGCGTGCAAATCTATGGCTTTACGTTTCGTAACTTTTGCCTGATTCCGCTTAACCCGGGACTAGGAGCCGTATGATCCCATGTACTTCAAGATCCTCATGGTGCTCATATGAACAGTCACAATCAAAGCGTGACTGAGATACATCATTCTCTAGATGACGACCTTACAACGATTATTATGGATTAAGAATACTGATCAGCGATACGGATTTTATATTTTTGGAACATCATGATGTCTTGTCGGCATCATTGAATTACAACACATAAACTGTTGACCGCTTCTCTCTTGCAGGAAACTAGCCTATAAAAATACAGCGGAAAATAGTTTGCCATAGCGCATAAAGGCTGCAGAAGTGACTGTACCACATTATAACTGGTACCATTGAATTCTTTGCCCCTAAAAATGTATGTTTAGCCGTTAAAATGAAGACCATGGTTGATTTAGAAGCCGAGATATAGAGAAATGCCCATATAAAGGTGGCCATTTTTGAAAATCCAAGATGGCCGTCATACATACTTCCGAGAAAATGGAAACATTGGTTTTCTGGTTGGTTATGCCTCGTAGTTTCCAAATATGTATAGGTTTGCAAATCTCCAAAAAATCTGAACGACAGCCCAGATTTGAACGTAGTGAATAATAATTCCCGTTATTATATACGCATGGTTTGTTTTTGAGAGTGAAACATACATATATAATTGTGTAGCCTGAATATCGATCCATCGTATCGAATAGTGCAACGTTATTATCAGAAAAGTTTTACGGTTTGATACTAATTAATACTTTCATTGTTTTTTTTGTTTTTTTTGTTCTTCTGGGCTTACACAGGATGATACCATTTACCACGTCTCGACTGCTAAATGTCTTGAGATGTCCTTGGATGGGAGAGATCTGTCAATGCAGGACTGTCGAGATATCAAAAGACAGAAATGGACTAAAAATGTGCTTTCTGGAAATACTACCTAGTGTAGCCTATCACACCCAGACGTGATACATGTACTTCTATAGTATATCATCATGACTCATGTATATAAATCACTCTCCAGGACATGATGGATGTGAAAACTACTCTCATCTCTATATTCTTTACCAAATGGGAAACCGTAACAACATGTTTATATGAATCGCGCCATACAGCATCTCTATTTGATGAATGAATATAAATCTCCAATAATAATGAGAAAATAGTATGTCTAATAAAAATATTACATGAAAGCCAACTACATATACTGTATTTCTCATTAGTTAAAAAGGTCGTCTCCAAGGAAAACCTATTAAACATGGCCAAACTCATTGTCATTGTCTCTTTACCATTTTGGTCATTTGCCATTTTGTCAGGTTTGTCAGTTTACCATTTTGGCCATTTGGCATTTTGTCAGGTTGCCGTTTGGTCCGTTTCCATTTGTTCGCTCCCCTGTAGACCACCGTTGATCAGACAGACTATATGGTCAACTATTGACGATGAGTTCAGACGGCGAGTATGACCGTATGACAAAGCAAAATTTCTGCTGCTAAACTTCGAAGCGATGACGGTGCGGTGGAAACCTTTGCGCGCCGGGATCAAAGGTCAGTTCCGGTCACCTTTAGCGACGTACACCAAACAGAAGCGAGTATTTAAAATCCGTCATGAAACCTTTGCGCGCCGGGGTCAAAGGTCAGTTCCGGTCACCTTTAACGACGTACACCAAACAGAAGCGAGTATTTAAAATCCATCACAGAGCTCTCGTCCAATCAGAAGCGAGTATTTTGACCCGGTGCATTATGGGACATATCCAAGATGGCGGTTCCAAAATGGCGGATCCAACATGGCGGCTCCAAAATGGCGGCGTATGAGAGCTTCTGGACATGGACCTGATAGAAGTCCGGAATGGTGGAACATTCGTAAACATTCGGGCACTTTTACATCCGGGACTTTTACATCCGAAGAGACACGGAAGTGCCCGAACATGATATCAGCTAGCGTGCTATAAAAGGGAAGCGGTCTGGCCGTTTCATCAGACACTCTGTCAACCACCAAGATGTTCACTTGTACTACGTGCTCGAAATCATTCACTCGTCTGCACGACTTGCGCCGCCATGAGGCTACCAAGCACGAAGGAACCGCCCGATATAACTGTACGATATGTACACTGTCGTTTCAGCGCCCGGATCATTTACAGCGCCACACACCTGCACGCCATGAAATACCCAAGCGTCCATGCGAAGAATGTGGTCGGCTTTTCAAACTGACCAGTCAGTTGCTGCGACACCAACGCACACGACACCCTGTTCCGCAGCCACGTTTGCAGATAGAAGAGCCCGTAGGCATCAATATCGAAACAGGGGGAACTCCCACCCATCGCACGAGGGCCGATGATGATGTCGCCCTAATTCAACAGTCAAATTCCGACGACAAGACCTTGGACCAGATTTTGTACGACGTGGAGGGTAAAGTACACTTCGTGGACGAAGCCATAAATGTTCCCAGCGATCTGTTACACGAAGACCATCCAGTGAGTGACATTTATCGGCGCCATTGGCCCATGATCCGGCACTGTTTCTACCGTCATCGCCCTATTCAAGATATCTACAATTTCCGACTGACCGACCTCGCCCGTCTACGTAGCTACGTAGAAGCCATCTTCAAAGATCAAACTACGGCCTTCAAATTGAATCTGGCGTTTGGTTATGTGCTGCAGCATAAAGAGACAGTCCAAGTCCGATATTTTTACCCGAGCAGTAACATCCGGGTATTTGACCAACCGTTTACCATCATTAACCGAGTGTCGCTAGAGACGATGCTGGAGAAACTGGACACCGTGGATCCCTTGGAATGGGCCCAACAACAACGCCCCAACACCAAGTGGACAGTGGAGAGTGTGACCAATGTTACGTTTTTCGTTACCAGCTGACCGACCACTCCCATCGGCTGAATGCGTCACTCATGCACTGATGAATACCATAACATGCCGTACATACTCTATATGTCTACATGTTGATCGTTGACGGTACGGAGGTGACCGAAGAGACACGGATGTTACCGAAGATGTCACGGCTCGGCCCTCGACTTGGGGATAGTTGAACTGAGTGTGCTAAAAATAGATCACCAGCTAGCGTGCTATAAAAGGGAAGCGGCCTGGACGTTTCATCAGACACTCTGTCAACCACCAAGATGTTCACTTGCACAACTTGCCAGAAGCTGTTTACTCGTCTAGATAATTTACGACGCCACGAGGCCTCCACCCACAACGATGCTCGGTATACTTGTACAACCTGCGCACGGTCATTCAATCGGGAGAATCATTTACTGCGTCATGAGAGGGTACTTCACGCGGGTGCGACGGTACTATGTAATGATTGTGGTCGACTCTTCAAACGACCCAGTCGGTTTAGACAGCACCAACGTTTGAAGCATGTCCCGTCTCTACGGTTTGGGCGACAACTTTCCACTAAAGAGGAGCCGCGGAAGGTCAGACCCAGTGAAGATGAACCCGGAGAGACGAACGCCACTGGTGATACGATGACGAAGAGCCTGCCTATACCCACGGTCCAGGAGGGCTTGGATATCCAGCCGGACCCCACCGTTACGGTTTCGAGTCATACGCCTGACAACATCAAACATTTTCTGGACGAGCCCATAAATGTTCCTAGCGATCTCTTACAGGGCGCCGGTCCAGTGAGTGACATCTATCGGCGCCATTGGACCATGATACGGCACTGTTTCTACCGTCATCGCCCTATTCAAGGTATCTACAATTTTCGACTGACCGACCTCGCCCGTCTAGGCAGCTACGTGGAAGCCATCTTCAATGACCAAGCAACGTCCTTCAAATTAAATCTGGCGTTTGGTTATGTGCTGCAGCATAAGGAGACGGATCAAGTCCGATACTTTTACCCGAGCAGTAACATCCGGGTATTTGACTACCGTTTACCATCATTAACCGGGCGTCGCTAGAGACGATGCTGGAGAACCTGGCCAACGTGGATCCCTTGGAATGGGCCCAACAACAACGCCCCAACACCAAGTGGAAAGTGGAGAGGGTAACCAATGTTACGTTCTTCGTGACCAAGCTGACCGACCAACCCATCGGATGAATGTGTTCACCCAGGCACTGATAGATTCTCAGAATGCGCAAACAACTATCTGAGGATATGTTGCCTCAACGGTATCCTGGCTTGACCAACGGTGATTAGAATAAACGGTTCAGAGCGAACATGGCCGAAGATGGAACTTTCTGAAATGAAGACTTCTGATTGGACAAGAATACATCTAACGGACAGGAACGAATATGACAGATGCAAATGGTGGCCTCTGATTGGACAAGTCTTTTTGAATTGTAACACCAAGTGGATAGTGGAGATAATGACCAATGTTGCGTTCTTCGTGGTTAAACTGACCACCACCTCCATCGGATGAAAGTATTCACCCATGCACTGATAGATACTCAGAATGCGCAAACAACTATCTGAGGATATGTTGCCTCCACGGTATCCTGGCCTGCCCGACGATGATTAGAATAAACGGTTCAGATGGCACTTTCTGAAATGGAGACTTCTGATTGGACAAGAATACATCTAACGGACTGGAACGAATATGAAACATGCAAATGGTGGCCTCTGATTGGATAAGAATCTTCTTGAATTGTAAATATACCCAACGCGGCTCCCCCAGCGTGGGTATGATGTAACATTGGGGAGAATAAACTATATGAAAAAAACTTCTTATTGTTGTTGTTGTTCTCTCATGTGTCATCCTTGTTGTTGTTGCTGTTGTTGTTCTCTCTCTGGTCTATATCATGGCGTTATGTTAGAGTGTTAAGGTGTAACGACGGGCGTTGACGGGCATCACCGCATTTCGAAGAATTAGTGACAATTCCATGGAATATCAGAGCTTCTGAGCTATTTCACCAGGGCGTTGAAGCATTAAGAATGGTGTTGGTGAGCGTTGCTACAAGATGACACCTCACACGGTCCATTTGGACCGCGGATGGTCCATCTCTACACCAAATAACATCCTTCACTGCTAAAAAAGGCCCACTTTCGCTACAACTTGTGCTAATGACGTCACCAATGACGTCACAGATGCTATAAATATCCCTGAAATCAGGGTCTATACTCCGAGAGCTACAACATGATACCCCACACGACGCATTCGCAACGCGGATGGTCCATCTCTACACCAAATACCTTCCTGCGCTGCCCCAAAAGGCTCACTTTCGCTAATACTCCTACTGATGACGTCATCGATGACGTCACAGATGCTTCGGACATGCCTCAATTCGGAATGTACCCACCGAGAGCTACAAAATGACACCTCACACGACGCATTCGGACTAAGGATGGTGCATCTCTACACCAAACTCACCCTCACGCACCCACAAAATGTCCACTTTCGCTACCACTCGTACCGATGACGTCATCAATGAGGTCACAGATGACGCGGACACCCCTCAAATCGGAATGTACACCCCGAGAACTACAAGATGACACCTTCCAGGACGCATTCGAACCGTGAATAGCCCATCTCGACCCCAAATCCCTTCATGTACTGCCAGAAAATGTCCACTTTCGCTACTACTCGTACCGATGACGTCACCGATGACGTCACAGATGACGCGAACATCCCGCAAATCGGAATGTACACCCCGAGAACTACAAGATGACACCTTCGAGGACGCATTCAAACCGTGAATAGCCCATCTCGATCCCAAATACCTTCATGTACTGCCCGAAAATGTCCACTTTCGCTACTACTCGTACCGATGACGTCACCGATGACGTCACAGATGACGCGGACATCCCTCAAATCGGAATGTACACCCCGAGAACTACAAGATGGCACCTTCCAGGACGCATTCGAACCGTGAATAGCCCATCTCGACCCCAAATACCTTCATGTACTGCCCGAAAATGGCCACTTTCGCTGCTACTCGTACCGATGACGTCACCGATGACGTCACAGATGACGCGAACATCCCTCAAATCGGAGTGTACACCCCGAGAACTACAAGATGACACCTTTCAGGACGCATTCGAACCGAGATTAGCCCATCTCGACCCCAAATAACTTCCTTCGCTGCCCCAAAATGGCCACTTTACTTACTACAACCAACTGCGCATGCGCAGATTAACGCGACATGCATTCAAAACACACCATTCTGACTCTACCCCACACAAGCTTCACTTTGACACCTCACACGACCCATTCGAACCGTGATTAGCTCATCTCTAACCCAAACACACCCCTACATAGCACCCAAAATGCCTGTTTCCTATACTACGGCCAGACTGCGCATGCGCAGACTATTGAACACGGACGAACCATTAGTGTAGTCAAGTGCTCCTCCACGAGAGCTTCAAAATAAGACCTCACTCGACCCCATTGGACCATTAGGGACTCACCTAGACTCCAACATGTCCACCCCGTATGGCCCTATACACCCATAGCCATGCAGTATAGGCCTATGGGCCTACCCAGGCCTCGCTGACTTTTTCAAAAAATTTCACCGATTCGCTCCGTAACACTTCCTATCGTGTTCTAAATGACGAGACGAGTAAAACGAGACCCCACAACCCTACCGCAAATGTATAGAAGTACGTTTCCCAGGGGGATAAACATTGAACCTATACCCCAGTATGGGACTATATGGAGCTCGGTGACTTTTTTCCAAAATTTCACCGATTCGCACGGGGACACTTCCTATCATGTTCTAAATGACGAGACGAGTAAAACGAGACCCCACAACCCTACCGCAAATGTATAGAAGTACGTTTTCCCAGGGGGACAAACATCGATCCTATACCCTCAGTATGGGACTATATAAGGCTATATCGTACTTTTTCAAAAATTTCACCGATTCGCACGGGGACACTTCCTATCAAGTTCTAAATGACGAGACGAGTAAAACGAGACCCCACAACCCTACCGCAAATGTATAGAAGTACGTTTCCCAGGGGGACAAACATTGATCCTATACCCTCAGTATGGAACTATATGGGGTTCGGTGACTTTTTTCAAAAATTTCACCGATTCGCACGGGGACACTTCCTATCATGTTCTAAATGACGAGACGAGTAAAACGAGACCTCACAACCCTACCGCAAATGTATAGAAGTACGTTTCCCAGGGGGACAAACATCGGTCCTATACCCTCAGTATGGGACTATATAAGGCTATATCGTACTTTTTCAAAAATTTCACCGATTCGCACGGGGACACTTCCTATCATGTTCTAAATGACGAGACGAGTAAAACGAGACCCCACAACCCTACCGCAAATGTATAGAAGTACGTTTCCCATGGGGACAAACATTGATCCTATACCCTCAGTATGGGACTATATGGGGTTCGGTGACTTTTTTCAAAAATTTCACCGATTCGCACGGGGACACTTCCTATCATGTTCTAAATGACGAGACGAGTAAAACGAGACCTCACAACCCTACCGCAAATGTATAGAAGTACGTTTCCCAGGATGGTCCTATACCTCCATACCCCATATAGGCATTTTCCCGTAATTTAGGATAAAGTCCGTATTCCGTATTTTTTTCAGGAAAATTTTACATACACCCACCCTGGAACTAGGGGAAGATAACTCTGTTGATAGACAAGCCCCGTTAAGCCCGGCGACCTATATACCCCTCATACCCCATATAGGCATTTCCCCAGGTTTTTCGATAAAGTCCGTGTTCCGTATTTTTTTTTTTCAGGAAAAATTTTACATGCACCCACCCAGCCATCAAATACCCCTTCACCTAGGCTTCACGTTGATACCTCCCTCGACCCCATTCGACCATTAGGGGCTCCCCTAGATGCCAAAACGTCTATTTTCATACCCTTGGGCCACCGCGCATGCGCAGAATGACCCTAATTCAACCCCACACCCAGTCCATCAGATGCCCCTTCATGAATGCTTCACTTTGATACATCACTCGATCCCATTGGACCATTAGGGGCTCCCTAGCCCCCAAAAGGCTATTTTCATGCCCTTGGGCCACCGCGCATGCGCAGAAGGCCGATATGTCAACCCCACACCCAGTCCATCAGATGCCCCTTCACGAATGCTTCACTTTGATACCTCACTCGACCTTATTGGACCATTAGGGGGCTCCCCTAGCTCCAAAACGTCTATTTCCATACCCTTGGGTCACCGCGCATGCGCAGAATGCCGATATTTTAACCCCACGCCCAGTCCATCAGATGCCCCTTCACGAATGCTTCACTTTGATACCTCATACGACTCCATTGGCCCATTAGGGACTCCCTAGCTCCAAAACCGCTATTTCCATACCCTTGGGCCACCGCGCATGCGCAGAATGCCGATATTTCAACCCCACACCCAGCCCATCAGATGCCCCTTCACGAATGCTTCACATCGATACCTCACTCGACCCCATTGGTCCATTAGGGGCTTCCCCAGCTCCAAAACGTCTATTTCCATACCCTTGGGCCTCCGCGCATGCGCAGAATGCCGATAGTTCAACCCCGCGCCCAGCCCATCAGATGACCCTTCATGAATGCTTCACTTTGATACCTCACTCGACCCCATCGGTCAACTAGGGGCTCCGATAGCTCCAAAAAGGCTATTTTCATACCCTTCGGCCGCCGCGCATGCGCAGAAGGCCGATATGTCAACCCCACACCCAACCCATTAGATGCCCCTTCACCTAAGCTTCACTTTGATACCTCACTCGACCCCATCGGACCATTTTATCTAGGGACTATCCGAATCACCGCCAAAACCGCGGCCAAACCGCATCCCCGCGCATGAATACATTTTTTTTTTTTTTTTTTTGCCGGAACTTTTTTTTTTTTTTTGTCAATGCACACCTCCCCAATACCTCCCCAATGCCCGAGTCGTCTCTCTTGCATCCATAGTGTAGAGATGGCGCCACACCCTCAATTGTGACGTCATTTTTACATCCGGGGAGAATGCGGTAGAATTTACGCTTTGTATACTACTGGCGTTGCAGATACGTGAAGCTGCCTACTTCGTAGAATAAAATGATAGATTTGAGTGCACTCGTGGCCTATAATATTAAGATTGGCTTAGCGGGTTGGATAGCTTTGGACATTTTATCAGCGATACGGATTTCATATTTTTTGGAACATCAAGATGTATTGCCGGCATCATTGGAAACTGTTAACCGCTTCTCTCTTGCAGGAAACTAACCCATGTTTATGTATACTATGTGCTAATGCTGTTATATGTTATATGAAATAGGTCTTGGATAATGGACGCGGAAATTCTTAAATGGACGGCGGCTGAATATTAAATAAGGGACTAGACGCTTGTATTCAGAAAGTTTTGTAAAGTAACTTGAATATTTGGTTGTGATGGAGAGAGGATTATTAAGAAATCTGTGGGTAAAAGATATCAAGTAACCATTTATTTTATAAAGCGAGATGACATTCAGCTGATCCATGAAGGGACTAGAGTGGGCATATTTATTACTGGAAGTTAATTCTTTTTTGCAAGATCACAAGTGGATTGCGATGAGTCGGGAATGTGTTTCCCACAACAGAACAAGAAGTAATATAATATGATCAGGGTTTTCCAATTGTTTTAATATTTGATTGATAACAGTGATATTTCTTGAGGTTTTAGAAGTTACTAGTACGTAAGCTGTCTGGTGATTGTGCCTTATAGAATAGAATTCGCCTTACAGTTTGAGGTTTGACAGCATTCAGGCTGGTGGTATTTTTCAACAGCTTCGGGCCAGTCTGGAAGATTAGATAATGAGGCAAAACAGACATAACAAACAGCACAGACAGAAATAAAGTCAACATATGAGGTAGTTCATAAGCCCAGTGCAACAACAACACCACATTCATTATTTGTGGGGCTATGACAAGTTGAGGCAGGTCAGGTTCGCTAAGGCCTTAATTGATGAGAAAAAATGGTAGAGCATGATCAAATTCTTAGCTCTAAATATACTCTTCTACTCTCCTATATAGCTCATAA